>KE505090.1:314414-346173 GCA_000441515.1 Elaeis oleifera
TTTAATTTATTTATTAATTTTATATGTATTATTAAATCTTAATTAATCTCCATCTTTTTCTCTCAAATTTTATCCTCATATCTTAACCGTGGTTAACAAAATGATAAGCCCGATAGGAGAATCCTATTCTCGATCACTGGAGTCCCTCTATTCCTTCAAACCCACCCGAGTAAGTGGGGCCACCATAGCTTTTAGAGATACTTCAATTAAAAGGTATAATTAAGAACCAAAAATCATAAATTAAATATATTCTTGGGCTAATTAATGCACCTTCTAATATCTATTTGTCTTTCCTCATCTATTCCAAGGGCAGCTGAAAATCACCGTTCGGTGAGCTCATTGTTACGTTAAAAATAAATTTTTTACATGAAAGTGTCAAATATGGATGATATCATAAATTGATGGTATGAATGGTCTGTCATGAATTATCAAAGTGTCCCACACATAATTATTTAAAAAAAATTGAAGTTTTAAATATTTGGAGAATAATCTCTGGTTGCCAGATGGAGGTGACCACTTGGAGTGACCATATTGCTATAAGAATGTTCAACCCAGCCCAAGATGAGACAGGTCTGTAATAGGGAAACGGACCGGCCGACCGCCTAGACCGTGGGTGCAACCAATTGGATGAGTTGATCTCTAATCGGAATTAAGTGTCATTGTAGCCACCGCACAGGATACTTCGGACCGTTTCTTGTTCTAGGAGGCAGAAGCCGCCCAGATCTCCCTCCTTCGTCTTCCAACTCTCCGTCCGTCCAAGATTTCTCCCTCTTGTCTGTCTCCGTGACCGAGGTACGCGTTCCCTCTTTTCTCCATTTCCTTCCATCTTTCTTCACCCCACCTTCTCTCCTCCGATCATCACGGATCGCCGCCATGCTCCCAATAAGCTGTCGGGAACTCTTCCGACGGTCTTCTTGCTGCCGAAAACCCTTCGCCTCCGCCAACGCTATTTGCCGCATGAGATATTGGGAGAGAGAGGAGCGAGCCACGTGGCCCAGGGAGAGGAAAAAAGGCGCTTGGCGAATAGCGCTACCACTCACTGAACAATGCTTGGGACAGTGCTCCCACTCACCGGAACAGTGGCACTCGGGACAGTGCCCCACTCGCCGACCAACACCCGCTCGCCCAAACAGCGCTCCTTCCGTCGTCCGTGGGCCACGTCGCAACGCTCGTGGAATTGAATCCTGGACGTGACAAAACAGAGGATGAGGGAGTGAGGGCTTGCAACGACGAACTGGGCGAGGATGGCATCGGAGAAGCCGATGTTGGGTTCGAGAGAGTTGTCGACGTTGGCGCAGAGCAGGGGAGAGTAAGAGGATATGAGGCGGCGGATGTGGACGTCATCATAGCCATGGTGTCTGAGGAAGCAGAGAATGGCATCAGGATTCACAGTGTTCGCCGAATCAAGCAGCCAGATAAGAGGGAAAAAATTATCCTTTCGAACTAAAGAATCACAAAGATGAGATTAGCACACTGTTCATCAAATCCACAGCGAAGAACTAAAGATACTCTTGCTCCCGACTTTTTTCTCTTCTGCGCATGTGGCAGATAGAGACATGCCCACGTGGCGGACGGAGATGCAGGGACGCATTTGCTCCGTTTATAATATATATATATATATATATATATATATATATATGATATGCTATGAACACTACAGAAAATATCCTTTTCCATTCTCCATATCTTCTAAAATATCTTATCTAAAAGCATGTTTCTTAGCTTAATTTTGTTGCCTTTTTGACCTTACAAGAGCAAAGAAGAAAGTGCATCGATCAAAAAATAAAATAAAATAAACCATGCATCAAATGAAAACAACAAAACCAATTTGGTTGAACTCTTTCCTTTAAAATCAATCCTACACACCTCCGTGGAGGGATTTTTTTTAATATTATTTTTAAAAAACTTAATTCTAAATATATCCTTTGTTGGGATAGATCCTCGTTACTTAACCGATCTCATCCGGAGGTCTACCTCGATAAAAGCTGACGCCATTGGAAAAATACCGATGTGAAGCTATCGATGTGGAGCCGGATCGTGAAGATCATCATAAAGCCGGTCTCGGTGCTAAGCCGGGGTCATCAGAGGGCCGACCTTATCAGAAGACCGTGGTCCTCAAGAAGACGGCCTCATTAGGAGGCTGACCTCATCTGAAAGCTAAGATCGGTGGAAGTCTGACTTCAACATCATCTAGACATGGCGATATTGTCCAAGTTAAAGAATACATTAGGCAGCGACGGCCTGCTTCTCCAGTGACATGGCGAGAAACTGATGTACTTGTCTATCATGACAGTCCTGATCTGAAGATCAGATTCTTCAGCTGTCTATAATGCCTGATACTTCAGATCGGTCATCTTTCGACTGGACTCTCTAATCCTACTTGACGAGCCTGGGACTGTTGACACGCAGGGTACTCATCTCGGACCACTTGCAATCCATTTCATCTTGCTCCGGTTAGTGGCCGACCTAAATATTGACATCGGCCAAACAGCTGGCGGTCAAGTATGGCCGCCATGCAGTCTCATCAAGTCACATTCTCTTGAGGTCACACCTTAAGCGGTCTACCGCGTGCCATGATAGGACACCATAAAGTTATTAATTATACCACATGCATACGATAAATCCCACCATCGTGACTATCGATGCACCGGATAAGAGATATGCCTGTTGACAGAGCCGTTTAAAGACGCCCCCATGCGACTCCGTATGATTGGACGTTATCGAATGCTCTCCCATCCTTTTGTCCTTCATCCTCCTTCCTTTATAAATGGAGGTAAGAAGGGACCCCCAAGAGGTACGCACACTTAAGTACTCAGAGCCTGAAACTCTACCTCACTCGCTCCTCCTGTTGAGCTAAAAATCGACTTGAGCCTCGGAGGGTCCTCGCCGGAGCCGTCTTCAGTGAAGGCTTTTCTTGCAGATTTTCCAACTACCACCAGGTGTCGCCGGCCGACCTTTCCATCTGGTCCGAGTTGATCCTATCTTCGTTCAATGCACCGTGAGCCCTCGCTCTTATTCTCGGCCCTCTCAACTATGCTCTCTCTCTGATGAGCAATCCTTCTCTACCAGCTCTCTGTCGTTCGACACTTAGGTGCGATGATCCGACTACCCCATCGGAGATGAGCTGCAATAGCTTAACGCATCAGGAACGGGGGAGAAACATCCTTCTAGGAGTTATAATGGCCGAGACAAGAGCAAAAAATGCTTCCCTTAGTTCTGCTCGACACTCATCAAGGCATGACGCACTTTCCGTGACTTTTCGGAAAGGCGAGTGCCTCACGATCAGAGAAAACAATGGACTAGCAATAGCTTGCTGCCTTAGTGCAGCAAGTTAGAGCCTTGATGGAGGCTGTTCATAGTCTTCAGCAGATTGTGGAGCAGCAGCACAGCAGCAATAGCGAATAGAGGATTCGATGCCGTGGGATGCGCCTTCAAGCAGAGTCTCCGGCCCCATTCTCCGTCCCGCCACTCGTCTCGACGCTCCCATCGGATGGCTTCTCGATCCATCTGACGGTCGCCACAAGCTGACTCTCGACACACTCTATGTGCTGCTTTCGGTGATTGCCGGCCCCTTCCCTTAACAAGTTTCACACAAGGGGAAGAGGCCGTGATTTTTATCAAGATCTTCTTCTGGTGAAGGTTCTACCTCAGGATATTCCAAGCATCCTGATGAATCTCAGCAGGGTTGGATGAATATGACCTCAAGTTGAAGGAGTTTGATCACCGTTTGAATTGGCTCCAAGTGAACAACCGAGATCCTACTGGTGAGATCGGTGTTAGCACCCATCCGCCCTTCTCTCGATGGATTCTTAACGAAGTAATTTCGGATTGGTTTAAGATGCTGCAGGTGGAACCGTATGACAGCTCCACTGATTCGTTCGACCACCTCGAGAGCTACAAAGCTCTCATACTTTTTTAAGGGGCATCCAATGTCCTCTTCTGTGTTGCCTTTCTAATCACCCACAGAAAATCATCCGAACATGGTACTCTAGGCTTTAACCAGAGAATATCGATTTGTTCGACTAACTCGGACAACTCTTCTTGGGGTACTTCGACATCAATCGAAAGATACCGCAGACATCTGACAATCTTTTCTCCATCAGGCAGCAAGACGGAGAACCTCTACGAGACTTTATGGCATGTTTCAATGTTGCCACCCTGGAGGTTCGGGACTTCGATGAATCGACGACCATCGCGGCCATGAAGCGGGGACTACGCACCTCCAAGTTTACCTATTCTTTGGACAAGACACTTCTCCAGACGTATACCGAACTCCTCGAGCGTATGCAGAAGTACATCTGCATTGAGGAGGGAGAGACTGACCGATGTCGATTTGAGGGCAAAGACCCAAAGAAGAAGACCAAGAAAGAAGGAACATTCGTGGGACTCAGCTGAGCCCACATTGAGAGGGAGTCTCCACCTATCCGACCAAGTCCGAAGCCTAAAAATTTTGACCCCAAATACGATTCCTACACCCCTCTAACTACTACTTGTGCATAGATCCTCATGGAGATAGAGGGAGAGTACTATCTTCGATGATCCCAATCGATGAAGACAAGAGCAGCATTCCGTAATTGGAGGTGCTACTGTTGGTTCCATCGCGATAATGGCCATGACACCAAGAGGTGCATTGAGCAGAAGAATGAGATAGAGGACCTGATAAGGCGGAATACCTCAGAAAGTACATGCGGGACCGACCTATGTAGCTGTCGGATGACTATCAATCTCAACCGTGCCCTGACGAGGAAGCCCATGCTTAACCTACAGCGGGCATGATCAACATAATCTCAGCGGGGCTGAGACTTCGAGGAGCCAATGACCCAGAAAGCTCTTCCAAACATCGGTGGTTAAATGATGACATCATCTTCTCCGAGGAAAATCTGCAAGGAGTTCAAACTCCTCTTAATGACGTTGTTATTGTATCAATGACAATAGCCAATTATGATATAAAATGATGTCTTATTGATAATGAAAGCTCAACCAATATAATTTTTATGATTATTTTTTTCAAATGTAACTTTCTATTGATCGACTTAAACCAGTCAACACTCCTTTGATCAGGTTCATTAGCGACTCGATCAAGATAGAAGGAGAGGTAGAACTTTTTGTTACTGCTAGGCGACCACCTCGGTAATCGACCATGCAACTTAATTTTTTATGGTTCGAATTTCTTCCACCTACAATGTTATCTTGGGATGATCTAGACCGAACACGCTCCAAGCAATCGTCTCAACGTATCACTTGCTCGTGCACTTTCCGAAAGAAAGAAATCGGTGAAATGAGGAGAGATTAGCAGCTGGTCCGACAATGTTACTTAACCATAGTCAAAAGAAAGAGACTGGCTGAAGTTCTTCCCATCGACGGCAGACTGGATCAAAGAAAGAAAGTCAAGGAGAACCCACAGTGCGACTCACCTCGATGCCCCTCAAGGAGGAAGACTCGATCAAAACTATTCAGGTCGGATCTTCCTTAAGCGACAAATTGAGGGAGAAGCTAATCAACTTTCTAAAGAAGAATGCAGATATCTTCATCTGGTCTGCCTCAGACATGTCAGGCATCTCACCTGATGTGATTGTCCACCGACTAAATATCGACGCCAAGCATAAGTAGGTGAGACAAAAAAAAGAAGTTTTGCTCTCGAGCGACAGAAGACCATCGATGAGGAGATCGACAGATTGCTAGTAGCTGACTTCATCCGTGAGGTAATATATCCAGATTGGCTCACGAAAGTTGTGATGGTCAAGAAAGCTAATGGCAAGTGACGAATATGCATCGACTATATCGACTTGAATAAAGCTTATCCGAAGGATAGTTTTTCACTATCTTTGATTGATCAACTGATCGATGCTATATTAAGCCATCAGCTACTCAGCTTTATAGATATCTTCTCCGACTACAACTAGATCCAGATCGTGTCGGAGGATGAGAAAAAGATGGTGTTCATCACCAACAAAGGCTTGTACTGCTACAAAGTCATACCTTTTGATCTCAAAAATATCGGAGTTACATATCAGAGGCTGGTAAATAAAGTCTCCAAAAATCAAATCGATCGCAATATGAAGGTCTACATCAACGACATGCTCGTGAAGAACAAGAAAGCTGCTCTCCATATCGACGATCTGACAAAAGCTTTCAACGTCCTGAGGAGACATTGGATGAAACTGAACCTGACTAAATGTGCCTTCAACGTTACGTCGGAAAATTTTTTGATTTCATGATGATGAAGTGAGGTATCAAGGCCAACCCCGAGAAGATCAAGGTAATTCTCGACATGAAGCCCCGACCTCTCGACGGGATATTCAGAAGTTGGCGGGATGCATTGCATCTTTGAGCCAGTTCATCTCTAAGTCTGCAGAGAAGTGCCTCTCATTCTTTAAAACTCTTAGGTAGATAAACTTTACTTGGACAGAAGAATATCAGAAGGCTTTCTACGACCTGAGGTGGCATATGAGTTCTCCTCCATTTCTGACAAAGCCAAATACTGACGATGAATTACTCATGTATTTGATTGTGACTCCTGAAGTCATGAGCTCGGTACTAGTCTGAGAAGAAAATAAGGTGCAGAAATCGATCTACTACATTAGTCAGATACTGCATGGGATGAAAGTTAGATATCCTCGGATCGAAAAGGTGGCCTTCACGATCATCATGATGACTTAGCGACTACGACCTTATTTTTAGGCCCACTCAGTAAAGATCCTGACCGATCTATCCCTGAGGACTCTACTTCAATGATCAGACATTTCGAAGAGATGGCCAAATGGGCGGTCGAACTCAGTGAGTTTGATCTCCTTATGTTTCGTAATTCTCGATGAAGGCTCAGATACTCACCGACTTTATTGTTGAGTGTACTCTGACCAACGATAGCCAAGTCGAAGATTGCCTCCAAGGAGAAGCTTCGGAGCCTACATGGATTTTACATATGGATGGAGTCTCAAATGCCCAAGGCTGTGGTATGGGTCTCATTTTGACCAACATCGATGGGTGGTGATTGAGTATGCCCTTCAGTTTGGCTTCAAAGCTTCTAACAATCAAGTTGAATATGAAGCTCTAATAGCCGGACTGAAGATTGTCAAAGATCTCAGTGTAAAATGCCTAAGGATATTCACCAATTCGCAATTGATCGTCGGACAATCCCAAGGAGAATATGAGGTCTGAGATCCAATTTTCTCTAGATATCTATAGAAACTCAGATCTCTATAAATAAATTTTGATTACTTCGAGGTCATCACATCCTCTGCTCGGAGAATGTCCAAGCTGATTTCTATCCCAACTCACCACATCTGGCTATAGTGAGTTAGAAAAAATCTTCATCGAGCATCTTGAAAATCCAAATATCGACTTCGAGAAGGAAGTTCACCAGGTTTAGGTCGGTCATGAGCCAAGTTGGATCGATCCATTTGTTGAGTTCCTGATCAACAAAACCTTGTCGGCTGATCCTATCGAGGTGCGCCGAATGAAGAGACTGACAGTCCAGTACATAATCATCGATGACCAACTCTACCGTAGGTCAGCATCTTTGCCCCTACTCAAGTGCCTCCGACCCCCCGAAGCTGACTACGCTCTTCGAGAGGTGCACAAGGGCATTTACGACAACCACTTGAGGGGACAAGTAGCTGTCCTACAAGATACTGTGGTAAAAATATTATTGACCGACCATGCAGAAGGATGCTGCCGACTTAGTGAAGAAGTACGATCAATGTCAAAGATTTATCAATATCCAAAGGCTTCCGTCAAGTCAACTCACAATCATTTTGGCACTATAGCCATTTGATCAATAGAAACTCGATATACTCGATCCTTTTTCACTTGCCAATGGATAAAAAGGTTCATCATCGTGGTCATTGACTACTTCACCGAGTGGGTGGAGGTGGAACCACGGGCGCAGATAACAGAAAGGAAACTACCGACTTCTTATGGAAATCTATCATCTGCCGCTTTGATCTATCCTGAGTGATCATCATCGATAATGATCGATAATTTGACAATATCAGATTTAAAAATTTATGCAAAGTACCACATCATCCATAGGTTTATCTCGATCGGACACCCGTAATCTAATAGAGAAGCCGAGGTGACCAACAGGATAAGTCTACAAGGCCTGAAGACAAGAATCGATCAAGTCAAAGGATATTGAGTTGACGAACTCTCCAGCATCCTATGATCTTATCGAATAACTCCTTAGATCCTGACCGAAGAGACCCCCTTCAAACTGATATTCGGGATGGAAGCTGTGATCCCGATTGAAATCGATCTATCTTCAACTCGGATGAAGCACTACGACGAACGGACCAATCCAAACAAGCAATGAGCTGATTTGAACTTGCTTGATGAGATTCGGAGACAAGTCCAACTGAGGATGGCTTCTTATCAGTAAAGAGTAGCTTGGTACTACAACTTTCGAGTTTGGCTCAAGATCTTTCTAGCCGGAGACCTAGTCCTTAAGAGAGTTGAAGTCTCCAAGCCGATCGAGTAAGATAAGTTATTCCTAAATTGAAAAGATCCTTATAAGGTTTTAGCAGTTCTACGACCTAGAGCATACAAGATCGAGAGCTTGAACGGCACGGAGATTTCTCAAACCTAGAACGTCGAGAATCTATGGACATATTATCAATAGGAATGCCTTAGAAATAAATTTTTTTTTCTATAATTCTATGTTAAATAGCTTTAACTCTCAGAGGCCTAACCCTTGGTCAAAATAAAGGTACCTCGATCAGGTCTGAGGTGCGACGATAAGAATCCTTGGTCAAGGATCGAAGCCATCTCAGAGAGATTTGAGGCGCAGCAAACGACAACGCTCCTCTGCGATGGAATGGCCTACAACAAAACCCTCATCAAGGCCCCAAGTCGCCTTAATGGGTTTTGAGGTGCAGTGCGATCAAAATCGTTAACGAGACACGAGATCATCTCGATAAAATCTGAGGTGCAACGAGAGGAGTACCAACGAGATTAGAGGTAGCCTCCACCGGATCCAAGGTGTGATGACGAAACCCTTCAGTTGGTGGAGCAAAGATGTTGCTGAGCCCCACTTCCCTGAAGCTCGCGACATAAAGTGCTGTGAAGTCTCTCATTAAAAATTTGATTGGCCATCCGCATGGGCTGGATTAAAGTATCCCAGATGGTAGATCAAGTCAAAGACTCCCCTAGTCTTATCAGATGGAAGGCCGACCTCGTCTGAAGGCTGACCTTTCAAGCTAACCTTCCGAAGGTCGAATCCCCAATGAAGCGTTGATGATGGGAAGGGAGAGCCGCCCACGACAAGGCTGACGAAGTTGAGGAAAAAATCCAAGGAAAAACTCTGAAGAAGTCCTCATCAAGAAGCCCCTCCAAAATGAGTCGACCATGACCTCGACGAGGCCGACACTATGGGGGTAGATGACTTGGGATGTTCTTCTGACTCAAAAATTCCTCCAAATGTTAGCAACTTAGTCAATTGACAGCAACCAATCCACATCCTCGTCGGTTGGTATCCAATGAGTTGTTATTCGGCTAATACTCGTTTAACGAAGCCATGGAGTCCAACGACTGTTAGTGTGCCAGTTAAGATCGAAGAGCTGCTAGGGTATAAGCTACAGTTCACGGTGCAGATTCAAATGAAATTCAATATTATTTAGCTAATACCCATTTAACGAAGCTGTGGAGTCCAGCGACTATTAGAATGCCAGCCATGGCCGAAGGGTCGCTGGGGTATAAGCTACGGTTCTGGTGCAGATCTAGATGAAATCTGACGTTATTCGGCTAATACCCATTTGATGGAGCCATAGAGTCCGACAGCTGTTAGCATGCTAGCTATGGCCAAAGGGCCGCTGGAGTATAAGCTACAATTCACAGCGCAGACGCAGGCAAAAAAATTGTGGTTAGTTGGCTTGTCCCAATTGACCAAGGATTAGTTGATCTGAAATGAAGGGAGATATGATCATGCTCTGCCTCAACCACCATGCTTTGAACTTGATGAGATGCTCTGCAGAATGGTGACCCACATCCCGAAACAACAAGTCTACTGTGCGTGACTTCCAGAGATGGTCGTCAGAAAAAGCAACTTGGACCCACACATCGGTTAACTCCTTTCGTCCGATGAAGACTACGTAATCGGACTCAGAAGTTGGGAGGCAAGTGTTGCGGTAGATCTTCATCATTTAATCAACCTCATTCGGAGGTCTATCTCGATAAAAGTCGGTGCTTTTAGAAAATACTGACGTGAAGCTATTGATATGGAGCCAGATCGTGGAGATCATCATAAAATCGATCTCGGGCCAAGTCGGGGTCACCAGAGGGTCGATCTCATCAGAAGATCATGATCTCCAAGAAGCCAACCTCATTGGGAGGTCGACCTCATTTGAAAGCTGAGGTCGGTGAAAGTCCGACCTCAATATCATCTAGATGTAGCAATATTATCCAAGTTAAAGGCTACATCGATCAACGATCGATCTGTTTCTCCTATGGCATCGAGAAGAAACTGACATACTTGCCTGTCGTGATAGTCCTGATCCGGAGATCGAATTCTTCAGCTGTCTATAATGTATGATACTTCAAATCGATTATCTTCTGACCTGACTCTCCAACCCTACTTAGCGAGCTCCAGACTGCTGGCATGCAGAATGCTCACCTCGGACCGCTTTCAATCTTTTCATCTTACTCTGGTTAGTGATCGATCTGGATATCAACATCGACCAAATAATTGACGGTCAAGTATGACCGCCATGCAGTCCCATCGAGTCGCATCATCCTGAGATCACACCCTAAGCGGTCTACCACGCACCATGATAGGATACTACAAAGTCATTAATTATGCCACATGCGCACGATAAGATCCACCGTCACGACCGTCGGTGCACCGAACAAGAGGCATGACCGCTAACAGGGCCATTTAAAGATGCCCCCATGCGGCTCCATATGATTGGACGTTATCAAAATGCTCTCCCATCCTTTCATCCTTCATCATGCTCCCTCTATAAATGGAGGTAAGAAGGGACCCCAGGAGGTACGGACACTTAAGTACTTAGAATCCAAAACTCTGCTCACTTGTTCCTCCTCCTGTTGAGCTAAAAACTAACTTGAGCGACGGAGAGTCGAAGGCTTTTCTTGCAGATTTTTTGACTGCCATCGAGCATCACCGATCAACTTTTCATCAAATCTGAGTTGACCCTGTCTCTATTCAATGCACCGTGAGCCCTCGCTCTCACTCTCGGCCTTCTCTACTGTGTCCTCTCTCTGACGAGCGATCCTTCTCCACCAACTCTCTGCCATTCGATACTCAGGTGCGACGATCTGACATCCCATCAGGGATGAGCCGCAACACCCCTAATCCCAATATATTTTTCAAACTACGGTACTTCAACTGACTGGATAGCCATGTAAAGAAATTGCATGTTGAACATACAATTTCAGACTTGAAATCGCATGTCCAACATGCGATTTCTCCTCCATGTGGCCTACTACGTTTAAAAAAAAATCAAATTTAAAAATTGAAATGACATGTTGAACATATGGTTTCAAAGCTTCACCCATTTCAAATCCTGATCCCCCCCACCCCGTGATCGCTTCTTCCGATCATCCCCTCCACGATCGGATCGGCCTTTTCCCCCTCTTGTGATTAGCCCCGTTCCCCTCCTCCTTGCCATGGCCCCCTCCTCCCCACCCCGACTGGCTTTCTTCCCTCTTGTCGTGGCCCCTCTCCCCTCCAAGCGATCTTTGTTTCTCTCTTGTCGATCCCCACCAACAAATCATCTCAATGGCTTCAAAAAGAGATAGTATGTCAAAAGCAAAGAAAGCTCACGTAGAAAAGGAAAAATAACCGACACGTAGGTATGAGGAAGATTTATTTTTAAATAATGAATGTGGAGAAAAATTTAGATCTAATTTTCTAATAAAAAAGTTATGGGGGGTAGGATAGTAGACCTAGATCAATTTGATGATTTTTAAATTAGATTTTATTTAAAATAATAGATTGGTTATCAATGATTACTCTTAACAAGCCAACCTATCCTACTCTGATGAAGTATTTTTATAGTAACTTTAGTTATGACTGATTAAGTTGTTCTATTTCATCTTATGTCAAAAGAAAGATTATTGAGTTTGACTATAGTATGCTTGATCAAATATTGGGTATTCCGTTAGATGGTGATGAATATTTTAATATCACTTATTGGAGTCATCGAATGTTAAAATATCTTTTCTCTACCAGAAATATTTATGAGGATAATAGTTTAGTTGGTACCACTAAATCTAGTGCACATGCATTGCCTTTATTGAATTGACTTATTTATCATATTTTTACATTTAATTTTCTACCTAGAGCGGGTCATAAAGGTAACGTATCATTCCTAAATGTTTATCTCCTGCAAATGATGCTTTCAGATTGTAGGACTAATTTGACATATATGATGATGCATTATATGAATGAATGCTTTCAAAATATAAAATCTTGTTTATCTTATAGAGCTGTCATGACTGCTATCTTCGAGATGTTTGACATCCCCATTAGTGATGATGATGAATTATTAAGCTTAAACCTACTGATATCTACAATCACTCATCTTTGAGGCATATGAGATATTTTTTTTTGATGGGATATGGAGGTGTGTAGCTGATATGGATGAAGAAGAAAGTGTAGAAGAAGGTGAGGCTGCTGAGAGAGACCAACCTACGTATCCTGCTCAAACTACACATCCTATTCTTGCTGCTCTGTCTAGCCAGTCTACACAATTTGATTAGCAGTCATCCAATCTATGAACATTATCTGCTCGAATAGATGCACTCGAGATATCTTTGACCAGATGTATGGACGAGGGATTCGCATAGTTTCAACGGTTCGCACAGCATTTTTATCATCGGTTCCCTCTCCCTCCACAGGATCCTCCAGTGGATGCTTAGACCTTGGCTTCCGATTGCAGTACATGATGCTTTGGTCGATGATGTTTGATTTTTTTTGTTTGTATTTAGAATTACAACTTATGTATCATTTGTTATGACTTATAACTTATGTATCATTTGTATTTGGAATCATTACTTATGTATTGTTTGTATTTGGAATCATGACTTATGTATCCTTTGTATTTGGAATCATTATTTTGATCTTTTTCTACACATGTATCGTCTGTTATGACTTATGTAACTGTGAAATAAAATTAGCTCGGATTTG
This sequence comes from Elaeis oleifera, assembly GCA_000441515.1. Lineage (NCBI taxonomy): Eukaryota > Viridiplantae > Streptophyta > Magnoliopsida > Arecales > Arecaceae > Elaeis > Elaeis oleifera. The sequence goes on from KE505090.1 coordinate 327,556, forward strand.
GTGGATTTTCTTGAACTTAAAGTTTTCATTTTGATATCTCAAGGTTCAAGCTCTAGGCTTACGACTACAGGGTTTTGGGTTTAGAGGTTGGGTTTATGAGTTTAGTGTTTAGAGTTGCCGCATTAAAATTATAAATTAAATTAATCAAATTCATATGATTATTTAACAAATAAGAAATTTGGTTTCTTGATTTAGGATTTTGGATTACGAATTTAGCATTTAGGGTTATGTCATAGAAAAGTTATATATAAATTAATTAAAATTCAAATTCAAATTTTTTTTGCCATTCAAGCTAAGAACCTTTGGTCGATTGCCACTATGGTCCGACCGACTGTAGTAGACTGAGAACATCGATCGATCCCGATAATGACCATCGGTCGACCGACCTTAAGTCCAAAATCTAGGTCGACCACCCTCTGTTGTCCAATCAACTATAGGAGACCGAGAAGATCGATCGATCCTAGCCAAGATGCATCGATCGATTGGACCATAGGGTCCAAAATCTAGGTCAACCACCCTCCATTGTTCGGTCGATCGTAGGAGATCGAGAAGATCGATCGATCTCGGCCAAGATGCATCGGTCGACCAGACCGTAGGGTCCAAAATCTAGGTCGATCGATCTCTATTGTCCGATCGACCATAGTAGATCAAGCAGACCAGTCAATCCCGATCATTCTTCTCGATCAATTGGTCTTCTGGGGTTTGCGTGTCGTGCCAAACCGAACGACCGGACCATAGGGCTGGTCGATTGGACATTCTAAGTGCCAAGCTTAGAATTTAAGTTTTTGGGATTTTTGATTTAAGAATTAGAGTTTACTACTTTTCAATATTAGGTTTATAGTTTTAGATTTTTGATTTAGTTGTTTAGATTTTAGGATTAATATACTTTAGACTTAGAAGTAAGGGTTATATGGTTCGATTTAGGACTTATGATGCAGCGTTGGAATATGTATGCACAAATCTATGTGATCCATTGCTCGTTGAAAATGCTAACAAATATTTTAAATCAGATCAATACAAATAAGTTTGGTACAATTTGGAATGTGATAGTAACATAAAAAAATCATGGCTAGATCATAAAATACATATAAGTCATGTCCCACATAGCAGCCATCTCCTCGTCCATATAGGTTGCTTCTGACGATGCGTTGGTTCTGGTTCACTTGGACCCACATCCTCCTCCGTATAATGGTAACTATGTACAACTCCTTCATCTATATAGTCAACATGATATGAAGGTCCCTCATTGGTCATTTTCGCTGCATACTCAAAATGCACAACTGCCTTCGAAATATAAGGGAACTGGCTCACATCTTCATGCGTATATGCAGCCGATGATATGTACAGAGTGTATGAAGGAAACTCTGCCATCAGGATTGGAGAGGTAATATATTGTTGACTACCTTGTCTGTGTCGGGCTGGAGGACGTGGTCCGAATGATGCTGAATGTCCAAAAGCTAAAAGAGTCTCCCAACCTATCTGGAGATCAGGAGGATGGACACGCATGGAGATACGACTATGCTGGTCGACGGCATGCAGCATGGATGTGCAAATATCCTAAATAGCATGCGAGGATGTGGATATTGACTCTAGATGAGCACGATGATGTGTCCTCGCTAAACCATCACTCTGACATAACAGATAATCAATTGATGATCAATACAAATAAGAATAATAAAAATCTATGAATTATATCAAAATTAAGTTAATGAGCATACCAGATAATCAAACATAGTACCACTGCGACTAATGAACCATCAAGTGATGCGTTGGTACCACTACATGTACATATCATTGAAGTTTGTAGTACCATCAACTGGAGGCCCATGTACAATGTAGTCTCGATGGCTCTCTCATAAATAGAAAAAATACTGATGAGTAATACCCCAATCTTGATCGACCCATCGTCTGAGATCGATCCTATGCAGTCTGACATCCGTATCACAATCATCTGGAATGAACTGCTGGATCCCAAACTGCTGCAACACTCTATCAGGAAGGTACCACTCTACAATACGGAACAAATGAGAAGCATTTGGCTACGCCATATATCCTGTCTATTAAACCAGTAATCAGGTAGCTGTGCATTGACATCGGGAGTATATGACTGCTATATCATTTGTGTATGAAAAATATGAAGTATAAGTAATTGACATAAGTTAATGGAAAAACCAACTTCTAATAAATATGAGATACATATGTAATGCTTACCTGATTCAGAGTCTGTCGATCGAGATGGTAGTGGTTTCTCTCCAAACAGACACCCATCCATGAGCTACAGAATATATATCCTAACATAACACTGTATCGCAAATTCATCGGCATCAGAGTATAACTTAGTAAATTGCTCTCCCAACCAAACCGTACTAAGCCACGACCCCTGAAGTCTATCCAGAGGGGGGACAACACCTAATAGATCCAGACAAACCTAATAGATCCAGAGGGGGGGATAACACCTAATAGATCCAGACAAACCTGGTGCCAATCCTATCATTTACTATCTATAACTGGTAGTCCATCAACGGACAATCCGAGCTGGATAGAGACATCCTGTAATGTGATGGTGCACTCCCCTTAAGATAGATGAAATGTATGAGTCTCTAGTCGCCATCGCTCTACGAATACTGTGATCAAGTGTCAATCAAGCAGTATGAATCTGACATGACTTAATCCATTGAATCTGGCCTGGTGTAGATATGGAACAATGTGTCCATCCAGTCGCATAGACCTGTGCAATATTAGCTCCCTCCAACGATAAATGAGAAATCGTGACTCCTAGCAATAATAAATAAAAATATCAGTATAAAAATTAATTGAATATAATGAATTTTTTAAGAAGATGCTAATGATATAAATGCATACCTCATCATCCCATACTACCAATGATCGATGAGTAGGCTGGTCATATAATACAGAATCATCTGCAAGCCATGTATCTATGTATACGATATGCTGCAAGCATTGAACAATAGTTAGTAAAATATTTTATAAATAAATTTATTTTAATAACTTCGGTTGGTTGCATTGCAATGTAGTGCTTATCGAACAAGAAAATTTTCATTACAACTCTACTTAATACAGCATATGTATGTCTGACACTTAAGTACCTATCTTAAAGAAATAGTTTTAGTATAGTTCTATTTAATACAACATTACAATTGCATTGTTTCAGGGTAGATATCATTCTCCATTTCTCATTTTTGGACATGTCCGTCTATCATAACCTGCCACTCTATAGACTCGACATGTAGATCGATTGCCGGATTTCCTCCAATCCATTACATTTCATAGTCTCGAGGAGCATAATCTGCCCTTCTGTCGTAACTGTTCTTGCACTGATATGATGATATAGTCACTGTGGCTTTGTAACCAATATTCTTGATGTGATATGGGATGAAATTGATGAGCATAATTGTAATGATAATCATTTAGGATGTAGCATCGATCAACATATCGTCAAAAATTAATTGCAACATGAGCACAGACAGCCATGATATGAGAACAAAGCAAATGATAGCACTGTCATTTCTAACACATACACTTACGCTCTGAAAGTCTCACTATCTGCACAATATATCATACAAACATTAACTATATAATTGTTAGATACAACTAAATCAAAATTTAATAAATATGAGCGATACTGGTCTCCTGCATGTTGTTGCCTTTATTCATATAAGGCCCATGCAATGCTGTCTACACTTGGAACATGCCACTAGCTTTATCAAAGCTTGTAACACTTGTGACATAGCTTTAGATTGGTTGGTGATTACATAACCTATAACAAATGGAGTAAATCTTTCACCTCGTTCTAATACATCAACTGTCTGAGCACAGCGACCATCAAAATATGATACAACACGAAAGAATGTCAGTTATGTCAATGCAGTTATTGACAGAAAGCGAGTATTTTTAAGCACTCCATTAAAACACTCCAAGAAATTAGTAGTCATTATTTCATATCTCGACCACCATCATGTGCTTGATCCATTTGTCTAAAGGAATTTCATTTAACCACTGAATCGTGTTCGATTTAAGTTTTTCAATGTTCCTCATATATTTCTCAAACTTTCTGATTTGTGTTTGCATGCCAGCCTTCTTCATCATATCCCTTAGTTTTGATTCTCGAAATCGCATATTAAAATTACTTGCTAGATGATGCAAGCAATATATATGGAATGCATGTGGTGGTTGCCAACCAAGAAACTGGTTATCTATTGCAAATAAAATACTAACATGTCGATCTGAGATCAAACATATATTCTGACGTGTAGTAACAAAAGTTTCTATGCAAGCTAAGAACCAACCTCAGATATCCGTAGACTCCTCATCTACTATAGCAAATGTAAGTGAAAAAGTTTGATTATTCCTGTCCACAGTGGTTGCAATTATCATCTTCTCTCGGTACTTTTCATATAAGAATGTAGTATCGATATTAATCATGGGTCAACAATATTTGAACCCTTCAATGGAAGGTGCAAGTGTCCCAAAAATATGATCAAATATAGCGTATGCTGGATGACCTATAGGAGTGCTGATAAATTTAATCTAAGAGTCGAAATTGAATTCCTCTACAGCATGCAACCACTTCGGTAGTAATTCATATGACCCATCCCAATCACCAAATCTATGGCCATTGTTTTTACTTGGCCTTCCATAATTTTTTATAATCAGACGTATAGTTGAATCTATTCTTTAATACTGCATCAATGCCAGCAATAAAAATTATAGATACTTCTTTCACCAAATCCCGTATGTTATTGACGGTAAAATTAGAGTCTAGCCCATAATGATCCTAAGAAAGCATCGCAGAGAAATATGTGTGGACCAGTATATATTGTGATTTCAAAATTATCATGCCACTTAATTGCTCGAAGCATCCGTTGACATCTCGACTCTCTGTTTTTACATTTAACAATCCACAGTTTTGGCTCCGACTTAATAACTTTGAATTCACGATGCCTGTAGTTTGCAGTTCTACCTTATCTACAAAACAGAGCCCCTTACATAACTTTTCACCTTTTTTTATGCATTATACTGTACTTGCAATACAGAACACATTGATACATTAATAGCTGCCCAATCAGAATGATTAAATGTTTCAAAAGGAGCTTCAAATACACAAAATTTGGGACTCCTATGTCATTTAAATTTCTATATCACATGAGCTTCCAATATCAAGTAGGCTTTCCACGTGATATGATGTGCCAGCTTGTCGAGCATCCTCTTCCACATCATCTTTGCTTAGCACATCATCTTCCTGAAAAAGCCTATTATCTGCATGAACTGTATTATGGCAGCTATATATAGTGATGCTTGTCTGATGATATTCTGTGTCACATCACCGTCTATTGTACCAAACTGCCCCTCCATATATCTCGAACCTGTGTTCGTTGGGACATTATCTGTAATGTACGGACTAGAGCAAATAATCTGTTCTCCGACTTACGTTTTCATTCCTAAATCCCGATCATCTACTTCAAAATTATCTCGGTTACGAATATCTCTGGCGTCTTCTATGGGTTGTATATTTAGGTACAACTCTACATCGGATAAATATGGATGGGAACTTACTATTGAAAAGATTATCTCCGTATCATCGTTGTCGATAATTGAAATAGCTTCATACTTAATTACTGATGGTTACACAACTTACAGATATCTATATATATTATTATTATTTTATTTCATCTTCTATCGATACAAAAGATTTTGTAAAACTTATCCTCCAACTTCTGATATTTCATTCCATATTTAATTCTAATGGCTTTTTGTGGTCGCCCATTACTCAATGCCATACGGTCCATTCACTATCGAACCATTAATATAATATAAGGTTGTGATAATTTTTACCATATTTCACTACATACACAATAAAAGAATAAACTTAGTGCAGCTATCAAAAAAATTTATATAAATTACAAATAAACTTGCATATACCCATTTTAGAGGGTTTACATGCATATATACCTGCATACATGCTTTTGCACTTGCATATGTAGATACATACGTACATATATATACTTGCAAAAATAGAGTTGCATATATATATGTACATACATGCAAACAGACATGTTTGCATACATACATGCGTATATCCATTCTTAATATGCAAAAACTAAAAAATTACTTACTTTAATATGCTCAAATAAAACCTAACTTCTAATAAAATGTGGTATATCCAATGATAATTTAAACAACTTACTAATATGTTTTAATTATAAGCGTGTAGGTAATATTATCAAAGATTCATACTTCACATGGTAAGCTATGTTTCCGAAAATATAATTAGAGATATTAGGACACATAAAACATATACGTAGACTATCCATCAAATTTGACAATATCGGAGTGTTAAAAAGATAATTTGAGTTTAAGTTATACTACAATTTAAATCAATAAGTAACATATAATTTAAATAATTATTTCATATATTAAGTATTAAATATAATTAAAAATTAATTAACTTATTTGTTCTTAATACATCGGAAGAGAAGAATGGGGGGCTGGTCGGAGGTGGGAGCCACCGCTCAAGGGAGAAAGGGAATGGGAGGAGGTGGCCACGGCAAGAAGAGGGGAATGGGGCTGGTCATGAGATGAGAAGAGATCGATCGGAGAGGGTGGAGGCCAATCGCATGATGGAGAAGGGTCCGATCGAAGAAGCGAACACCAGTCGTGGGATGGGAAGAAGGTCGGTCGAGGAGGCAGAGGCCAATCGTAAGGAGAGGAGACCCAAGACTGTCGAGTGGAGAGGAGACCAATCATAGGCGGAGGGACCACGGGTAGAGAGGAGACCGATTGCGAGGGATCACAGGGTGGGAGGAGATGGATTATGGGGGACCATGAGGAAGTCGGTAGGAAAATTGAATAGCATGTTGAAATACGATTTTAATTTGAAACTGCAATTTCAATATATATTTTAATTTTAATTAATTTTTTTAAATATAATAAATTATATAAAAAAAATACATGTTGAACATAAAATTTCAAATCTAAAATCACATATTCAATACGTAATTTTCCTATGCAGTTGGCTGGAGTGCCTTGGGAAAATATGTTGGGATCGGGAATGCATTTGGGATTAAGTTTTAAAAAAATATATATTTAAAAAAAAATCCCTTGGTGGAGCCGATGCGCAAGCAAGAGGCATCGGGCCTCCATCGCGCGAGCCACCTGTACGCCTTGCCACGTGAATAGCAGCTTTTCCTCTCCTCCTTACGTAGGTGGTAGGCCCCACATTTTTATTCAGCCTGGGCCCACACAAAGGGATGAGGAAAGATTTAGCAAACCACGGGTGAGCGTGCAGTGTACACCACACCGAACTCAGGGATCAGAATCCATCCACCTGTAAGAAATCTAATGCCAATAAAAATAAAATAAAAGCCCACCTTTGGGGAACGAGCGAGATGTCCTCGGAGCGAAACGGCCAACGGGAAACGGCCCCTCTATAATAAGAGCCACAAACCCGAAACGTTTTCTCTCTCTAGGTGGCATGGCTTGCAAACATACGTCTTAATCTACGGCCACCCGTATATTGTTTCCAATCGTACGGAAAAATTCCTCCTCAAGGTACACCTTTTGTTTTTCTAAATCTAAATTGATATTAGTAATAATCATTCGGCGAGTGAATCCATTAAGGAGAAATAAAGAAGCCCAGTAGATTTTGAGGAAGCCAAGGTGGGTTTTTTTCTTTTTTTTTTTTTCCTTCCTTTCTTTTAACCTTGTTCTTGTTGTTTCTTTTATTTTAAAGACCAGGGAGGATTTGTTTATTTATTGTTTGATTTATTAGGCTGTAAAAGTTGTGCTCTTTTGCGGTGTTTTTCGCTTTTTTAGGTATGATATTTGGGTATCTGAAAAGGGAATTGATGTTTTTCATGTGGTTTGATTTTCTTGGATTTGATCTGTTGTTTGGTGGAAGAAAGTTAAGTTTTTGATTTGATTCAACTCTCAAGTTCCCAGACAACACTTTTTTATTTAATCCTTTCCCTTTCTTCTATTATGTTTCTTTTTCCCCTCTGTGGGATTTGGGATGGAGTTTTATAATATATAATTTTGTTAGGTGTTGTGTTCTTTGATTCAATCTCTGCAATCAAATTTGGGTTATGGGGATTTTTTTTTTTCCTTCTTTTTCTGTTTCGGGTATGAGTTTTAGTTTGATGGATGATTTCCAGGAGAAATGTTGCGACGTAGGGACCAATATTTACACTTCTGGAAATCCGAAGGGAACATTACTGATACCCTCATCCGTTCCCAAGCTCTTCGTTTGCAGCCTTTTTCAGTAAAGATGTATCCTGGATTTCCCAATTTTTTTTAAAGAAGTTTTTTTTTCCAACCATGTTACTCTTCTTGACTTCCATTGGTGTCCTTTTTATATTTAAAGACAAGAAGCAGTTTGCCTCGGTGACTAACTCATCCTTAATTTCTTAGACAGAATCCTGAATTCTTTATCTTTAAATCACCTGTGATATACAAGGAAGCAGTTTGCCTTTTTTTATATATATAATAAGATGACCGGCTCATCCTTAATTTGTTGGATAGAATTCTGAATTCTTTATCTTTAGATCACCTGTGCCAAAGGCTTGCTCTTTTTAATTCCTAGCATTGCTTTGCCAATTTCGATTCTTTTCTTCATAGTGCTGCCTACAGTTGTGGTCACCGTTTTTGCATATAAAAATTAGTCTTTATTCAGGCTCTGATTCAATTGCTGCTTTTCCCAGATGAAACAAAGTTCCAATACCTTCCTCTTTGTTGATTGCTCTTGTATTAATTAATGTTTCAGATACAAAGTCCCATAACAGAGCTGCAACTGTTGTTCTATATATATATAGACAAGGTTAGATTCCTTCCTCCATGTCTTGGTTGTCTGTGGTTTATGCTGGAAAGTGACTTGTGGGCTTCTGATTTGGTACCTTTCCTTCTTTTAAAGCTTAGGCAATGCTCAAATGGAGCTGGCCTTATGATTTGCCTTAAATGCATTAGAGGACCCCATAGCTTATCATCTTGCAAAATTTTGGATTTTATATGATTGGATTACCCTATAGCATAGCTCTTTGCATAGTGTGGGCTCAGTTTCCAAACAATTTCGGAAGGTGACTTGTCTTCAATCCTTTTTGGTATTGCTGTTGAAAATGAACCACCAGCTCATTACCTTGTTGTTAGTAGGACTGCTAATCCATCTATGAATTGTTTGTTCTGTGAGTATGGGCTATCAGAATTTGGTTGGATTTTGTGTTCTCAGGCAAGGAGAGGAGCCATGGAGGACATGATCTACAAGGGGAGCGTCCTTCGGATTAAGAAGTGTGCATTTGATTTCCTTTCATTGGAGGAGGATCTGATAGATGATGATGATGACTCATGGGAGCTGATGGGAAGAGATCTCCGGCTTAAATCGACCTTTTTATACTGTGATCTCAACCATGTTATCTCAAATTCTCATGACGAGCACAAGAAGACTCTCACCGATCTTGGCAATAAGTTGTTCTACTTCATGGAAGAGGTACTCTAGCTTCTCTTTCTTCCCTGTTTACAGCTATTTTCAGTGTTAAAACAAATTAATTCATATTACGATATCAGTGATATCTTCATTCTTTGATGAGATGTGTCGATGTCAGTTATATGAATGGCATTCAGGCCTGATATGGATCTTATTTTGTAGGAGTACTTTTCTTAGAAATTTGAAGTCTGGAGAGTGAAAGAACTGCCTTTTTTTTTTTTTATCTCTTTGGTTTCTCAAGTAACAACCAGAATTTACATATAATATAGATAAGGTTAATGATACCAATAAACAACGGTGCTAGCTCAGCCTAACCCAACTGCGAACTAAGTATTTAGGTCTTTGTACACATAGGAAGGGATGTCCAAATTTTATTCTTTCAAATGTGGTTTTGTTGTGTACCAAGTTTAGACATACTTTATTAGCTCAATAATGGAAGTCCTTGTAATTACAGCTTTAATGACTCAAAATTGATCCAACTGAGGCGCATCATGGTTTTGATGTACTGCTCTGGGCCTGTCAATGCTGTCTTTATAATTTGGCAAGGCAGAGGCTGGCGTCTATCAAATCCCCGGGGCTTTTCTTGGGGTAGTAAAGGAGTGCCTCCGTAGTTGATCCCCTTTGGTCAAGTTAGTATGGTTATTTATTAGAAATTAGTGTTTAGTCAATGTTGGTTTGCACCTCTATTACGGAGAAATATCCATCAATGATGGAATAAGCGCTCAGACCATCAAAGTTGGCATGGAAGAAACTCTGGTTCCTTGTCAAAGTTGGACGATAGTTGCTGTTGAACATTAGAAGTTCTAGAGATTCTTAGCCCTTAAAACTGACCTTATCGTTCGTCATATGTTAAGAATCAAATCCGTTTTGTGAATTCAAAGTATTATTATGTCTCCTAAGTCCCAAATTTTGGAAACTTGCAATACACCAAAAAAATAAAAAACAACAAAACCTTAGTAGCCATTCTGACCCTACCATTGATTCTTAAAATTGGCAAGTTCTAGCTTGAGACCACCTCTTACAGGCACTATTTCAGTGCGCAAGTCAGACATGGTGGCCTCTTTTTCTGGTGAAAAAATAGGGCCTGTTGCAATTAGCAACATCACCAAGAAAACAGGCCGAATTAGTTACTGTAAGCGAACTTGACTTTCCTCTCTTAGGACGTTGGGTAGCCTTTTGCTTAATTTTTTTCAAAAAAGTCACATCATTTGGATTGACTTTGAGAAGCCCAAAACATGTTGCACATGTAATGCCCCACTAAAGGGTGTCAGCTGGTGTAATTGGTAAAATTCATTGGAGGTTGATGCTAATGACTTGCCCTCACCTGATTTTTAGCCACACTTCCTCCCTCCCTGGTTCTCGAATGAAAAAAAGAAAGAAAAACACTAATGATATAATGTACAGTTAATTTAGTGAATAATATGATACCTTCTGTTTTGATGTCCAATTAAGTTTTCGTGCTTTTTGTGATAACAGCTGGATCAGGCAGTGAAGAGCAGAAGCATCTCTCTAATACAGATCCATTACAATGATGCAGCTCATGTGTTGCAGGAAGTGATCATGTCACTTCATTAGATCCAAAGTGGACTTCAAACGGAACTGTTATCCGAGGAAGTGAGAGAGAAATGACCTCCTAGTAGTTTCCTCTTTTCCTTGTTTTATTCTCTTTTCTCTGTAAAAAAATGAGGGGAAAAAAAAAGAAGGGCATATGGTACCTTCATGTAAATAGTGACTGCATCAACGAAAGCAAATGATCTTACTCTCTTTGTTGGCTTTTTAGCTCTTCTAACCTCATTACCCATCTGAGCTAAGACTACTGTTTCTGACCAAGCTCATGTAGCTACAGATCCTGACATCAAAATCTATACCATAGTCATGGAGGTAGTCCTAAAAACCTCACGACGAGAGCAGACCAGGAAGGCATAGAACCCTCCATTTAACCTACTCAATGTACTAAAACAGTTCAAGCAAGGCAAAAGGGTGGAGAATTTGTTGCTCGTTTCATCGTATTTGCTTTCTGAACATTTTGAGGCAATATGCCGGATCCACCGCAAGAAAAAGAGGTGGGAATTGCTTTGAAACAGGAGTCATAATTCAAAATTTCAAATCTTGTATCCTCGTTTGGCAGGCCTAGGCCTAACAAAGATGGAAGACGCTGCATGATCAAAGCTTCGTAGAAAGATGTTTAACTGTCATACATTTATGCCCAACTACTTTTGTTTTTTTGTCAGGATTTACATATTTTTTCTGATTAATTCAGCATGGAGAATAATTGGATTCCAAAATGGTACATTTCCAATGCCATGAGCAATTCTGGACAAGAATGTGATAACAACGTAAAGGAATTGATAATATGCAAACACCAAAATTGTTCCCATTTGAAGGTTCCTCTCCCTTTCTGAAGCATAGACATACAAGCTTCGTACCAGCAACGATACATACGAAGTCAGGTTAGAAGAGAGAGCCTCTTATTACCTGGAGCTCGGGTTGGTATGATGTATTTCTTCATTTCAGAATGGGATCTTCCTCTTGGACGATATTTTTACATCATAGAGAAAGCTCCCACCACTTTGATGCATTTACAGAAGGTGTTTTGAGTAATTACCCGAACCTGTGTGCACCTCATCCTTCAGTTGGTCATCAGCATCTTAGCTCTCGCTAGGGATTCACGCCTCTTGCTGCACCAAAGACAACATCCTTCCAAAAAAAACATCACAGATTATAAGTGATTGATGTTCGCACTCTCTCTAAAATAGCAGAACGCCCTACTTTTAAAACTTATCCAAACACCCAAACTAGCCCCACACCCCACCCTCCACACACACGCTGCAAAAAAATAAATAAAATAAAATTCCTCGGTTGGAAAAAGGGCGAAGAAAGCAACATGAGAGTCTTGCTATACAATTAAGCAAAATAAATAAGTAAAAGACCAAGAAGGGCAGTCATGACCAGCATTTGACTCTTGGAAATACAACTGGAAACAAATTTGATTTCCCATTCCATTGCCTGGTTGGATAACTAACAAGAAATTCTAGCTAATAAATGAATTTATAACATCTAATCACCACACTCGCCGTATTACTTAAGCAAGAATTACATTATCCACCATAAAGCAATTTTAATGCTGATGCACGAAAATAATGGGGCAGTAATAGAATGAAACCCCCTTTGATTTCACCACCCTGCCATAAATCCACATCAAACTTTCAACATTTATGGACGTACATGGTAGCATACCCTTGAATACCACACTAAGATAGCTGGTTAACCCAAAATCAACAGCATTCCCCTAAATTGAGAGGGCAATTGAGTAGCACTTTGATCATAATCACAAGTTGGAATTGTTAAAGCTCTGCATGGTAGGAAAGAGGACATGGATAGGTTTTAAGTATGGTAATGATACAAATGGACATCAAATTAAATGTATTCTTATAGGTATTAAAACATAGGAACAAGGACATCAGGATTTTAGTTGGGAGTGGCCATCCTGAGGCCTTTATCCTCTCCCCTTGTTTCATTTGATTTATCGAGTGACATGATGGTCATTTTCATCGTTGTTTGCTCAAAACTACACCGCCTAAACAAAAGCCAGGGAACATAATAGGCCAAGAAGTAAAATGGGATGAGAGCACATCTATAGCACTCTGCAACCAAGCTCTGATTACTGGAAATGGCCAGCCACTCAGAAAGTAAATTTTCAGGAATTATCTCATGAAGGTTGAAATCACAAAACAGATCTGCATTCTTGCCAAACTATCAGTGTTGGTCTTCTACAAATATGTGACAGGGTGAGATCTGTTGGCGTTACTGCAGGTTACATAATAAGGGAGAGGACATAATAAGTAGGAGAAAGGATATAATAAGTACGGGAGAGGACACCACCACCTACCTTCAGACTGACATGATCCAACTTTTGGAGGTGCCAAAAAAAATATTAAAAGAAACGTCAAAGTTAAGAAGCATCAAGATCTTACCTTCCATTAAACGAGACGACAGATTTGAGGAGGTCCTCATTGATCAACACTGACAAATGAGGCAATGGACTCATTATCCCAGGAACCTGATTCATTGTTGGAGGCCACTCCCTCATTCTGTACAAAATTAACATTGATAATTATACAAATAATTAATAACATATTTGGCGGATATAAAACAAATAACTGTAACAATTTAAGTAAAATTTTCAGAAAAACTGAATCGAATCATACCTATGCAAAATAGATGTGAAGTTGTTTCTTGCATGAAGAAATAACTCGATGTTTTCCTGTATCTGCAAGATTGGGATGACTTTTAATAGAAAGCACAAACTAAACATGACATTTGTTAGGGATGTTCACTTGGTTCAGATATATTACATCAGAAAATAGGACAAGAAAAAAGCCTATAGACTAGCATTCCGAAATAAACTGCTCCTATAATATTGCATGTTTAGATCCCAAAATATAAACTCCTGATAAAATGCCACAATGAACCATAATAGACTAGATTTTAATCCATAACATTAGCATGCAAATAAATTCATGTGAGAGAAGAATGTTTTACAATATTGTGCAAAATGAGCAATTGGTAGTTTGTGCTTTACCAGGAGCCAGGTTTATCGCTCAAGCCTTTTCAGTTTGAGAATGGTGGCGGACATAGAAGCAAGGGTACATTACACAGAGAAAGATGAAAATGGGATTTCTTACTTAGAATTCATGTTCTTTAATTTTATCAAGCCCCTTTTTTTAATTCTATTGCTTGATTTGCACTATATATATGATTTGCCACATAATCCTATTTGTTTTTGCACTAACCTTTCTCCCTTCTTGCTGACTCACTTTCTGATTGGAATGTTAATTTTGTTTGGCACCATTACTAAGAAATTATGAGAAATCTCAACCTAATGTGAGTAGTTTGTACAGCAAAATTGTTGCATGTTTAAGATCAAGAACTTGAGTACTTTATTTGTTCAGTCTCTTCTATCCAGATATAAAGTAACTATGGTTACTAAAATCCTAATTGAATATTTAGTCTTTGAATCATACTTCCATGCTTAGTGAAATATGATGCAGAAAATCTACATAAAACATGTTAAATGTATTGGGTGTAAAGAAATTATGCAATGACTAAAAGGTAGTTTTTCATTTAAGCAAATGGCTAATATGAGGGTTCCTCAGCTGAAGTTTTAAAACTTGGCTTTCCCTTTGTACTCGCATAGCTTGCATAGAGAACCAAAATGATATAAACATCAGAAATCATTGTATCCTACCCAAGAACATGCAATTCCATCCCATTGACAAAAGCTCTTGTACCTAAAGAAATCGCTGTGTCCTAAACCTCTAATATTTCCCTAAAGAACTTCATAATTCCATTCTTTCCTTTCTACTTCCCGGAATTTTTCATATTTACATGCCATGGAGGAAAGCTCTTCTACCTAAAATCACGTGCTTCCACATTCAAGCTCATTTATGTACACTTGTCTATGTGGCACTCCATGGTATATGGCTGAGCCTATAAGAACAACATGTAGGCATTGGTGGTGTCTGATCAAGTCTTTTAAAGGTTTTACAAATTTCAGAAATATGTTTAGTATCTTCTAATCTACATTTTCTTCATTCAAAAATATGCATCTAAAATTCTTGCAGGTGCAAAACCAAGACCTTTGCAACAGTAATAGGAGTAATTGCACAATTGTTTCAGAAAGTGATAAACAACACTCAGAGACTCATGACTTATTTTCTAATGGTATGAAGAACCATAAACCCAATCTAAGAACTAGACAAAGAAGACAGTTAAATCTCAAACCTTGAATGTCGCAAGATTTGCTGAAATCTGGCTTAACATTTGAACATTTTCATCCAGAAGATGCTGAATTGCACCATCTAAAGCGGGGCCTATCCAATAACAGCAGCAATAACAACAACAACAAAAGAAGATAAGCAGGAAGCAAAGGACTTTTATGATGCAAATGTTTCAGTTATTCGGTAATAGAACAAAAAGGAATAGCTAGACCCATACTAAAAGATGGCAAAATTAAATCAAATACATTCTTTCCCATCTCACGGGAAAAGATGGGCACAACATACTTCTGGTTACAATCACATGGAGACAATGACAGGTTGAAAACTTGCATATCGAGATATATGGTCACCAGAGGAGACTTTCTCCAAGCAATACGTATACAATAAGTACTTAATCAAATTAAACGAACAGAAAGAGAACCCCAATGAACTTAATCTGTATAAACATGATTCTTTACATGTACTTAATGTGTTTAGCTACAGGAATAAAGCTAAAAATATTTATTCTCCATCTTATTAGGTTGTTAAGATTACCAAGTACAGCTGAGAAACTGTGCATGATAAGAAAACATCTTTTTGATCTCAAGGTAACAACTTGTGACAAAAGTATTATATTATATCTGCTGATCTAGCCATGGTGTAGTAGAATATTGTTGTTCAACATATCAATGTTCACCAGAAGAAAACCCATTTGGAAGGGCTCGAATATTTCGTTATAATTTGTATATCATCTGTTTTTATATGCATACTTCCCTCCTCTTTAGAAGAACTTATCAAGAGATAAACAAATAGCATTAATATGAGAAGGGGAGGTGCTCTTTCTATCACACAAACCACCCCCCCCCCAACCCAAAAAAAAAAACATACAAGTAATAACAATAGCAATGGAAGAACAAATGAAATACAAGAAATTATCTCATATTAAACATAGCAAACCAACCATTGATTAATTCTGTATTTGCAGGAACAAAGGAATTCCACAAAACCATCAACAAAGTAAAATTCATTACCAGTATATTTATCTACTTTCTCAAAACATATCCTCCAGGAAAATTCATTACCATAAGTACATATTTTGTCTGATGTGATAGTCTTTCTGATTTGTGTAGCCTTTGCTTTCAAAATATTATCCCTACTTATTTTGCTTAAGAAATTCACATACGCATTCATTTGGGACCGTATTTCGAGCCTGTTTGGATGCCCCAATATATTATCCATGGATAAGTTCTTCGAACAGCTGAAGTTAAGAGAGAATTAACCACTGGAAAGGAGAATTTGATGGATCAAGGGAGCTACGAGATCACACCACTCCCAAAAAAACCGGGATTTTTTGTGGTCCTTTTAAAAGGTGATTTATACTATTCGTGGTTTCTCAGGATTGTGAGCTCGAACATTTCCATGAATGAAAAGTTCCATCTCTTTCTATCTCTTCCTCTGATCACGTGTTCTCACCACCCGCCCTATATGGATAAATACCACAGACTATCTATCGGAGTGCCCAAACAGGCCCTTCCTTTGGTCCACTGGCCTATTCATGTCTTTGAGATAAACATGGCCTCTTGCATAAGAAGTTATTATCCTAACACTTCAACCAGACCTTTGCAGACGAGAAATTCTGGAAGCTGCTCATGGTCACATGCTCATCTGGTACATAAATATATATTTACCAACCTGCCAACTAGCCATTTAGGTTTAAGGTAGGGCCCTCCGTTGCCTAAATTTGCCTTGACTAGGAATTTGATGCCAAATTTGGGGGTTTGATATGAGGCTGATAGCTAGTCATAAAATCTGCTCAAACTCATACCTGATGGGAAAAGCCTTGGATGATGATGATGATGACTATATGCACCTATATGTGTCCTGCATGCATTATTCATGTTCAAATAGCAAAATAACAATTTGAATCGATTTAACATTAAACATAATTGCCATAATTGGAACTATATATTGCACAAACTCCATTAAAGTGGACCATCAATGCTATCATCAGAGCCTGCTTTCTGGACAATATAAGAACCATATATACCAAGTACCTTCATAGAACTTGTTAACATAACAATCAAACCATTTGTTGTCTTGGCAACATCTACAGTGGACAAATTAGGCCAAGAATAAATGGCAAGATAAGCCCAATTCCAGACAAAAAGCAGCAAGATATTATCAGAATTATTCCACAGAAGGGGCCATATTACTTCTTGAGAGAAAGGAGGAAGTCATTGGCCTGTCATCTTAAAGGCAACCTAATAAAATTCAGATTTAACCCATGGCTAACAAATTACTGGAGAATCAGAATATTTATCTCATGTTCTACTCTCCCTCAACCAACACAGTGTAAAAGGTTTATTCAAGTGCCTAGCTATACTTTGAGGTTACCTATATATGGAGATAATGCATGCAGAATGGAATGTTAAATAAGTGCCTGTATGATCAATCTAGTCCTCTAGTGTCAGGGACCACAATAGAGTTGAAAATGTGCAGAAATAAATTCCAGATAAGAACCGGAATATTCTTCCTTGATGGCAGTCAAAAAGGCAAGAAAAAGAGAGGAAGAGAACAGTTGGATTAGTATAGATAGGTGTGAACAGAACGGAAAAACCTCTGCCTCCCCACTTTTACTCAACATATTTACAATCATGCAAAATTCATTTCTCCATGGGCTCACATGTATGGACACTTAAACAATGTGTCCCAACTTATCTCTAATGTACTTGGCTATAACATTGCCTCAATCAAAATGTAACTTCCAATCCACCTAAAACTCCAGAATTAGGGTGCTAGGATGCTAAGATAACGTAGGAATGACATATGAATAGTTATACGGTGTGGTGTAACTCTCTCATTGGACCTCTTGTGACAGTCAATACCCAACACAACATGCTGCCAGTGAGAGAAGAAATAGGAGAGCTGCGTGTCAGGTATGTGATATTTGCCATAAGACTTTTGTGTTACTTTAGCACTTTTACTGAGTACTTTCGTAAGAAATATAACCAAAAAGTATAAATTCATATTTCAACAAAATTCAACACAAAACATTATCATAATTAATTTGAAACACAATCCTAGACCTACAGAGGCTTAAAGTTTTAACCAAGATTTGCTGAACCGGTACCGCCGGCCGTTTCGACAGGCCAACGGTACGGTTCGATATGGTTTCATACCGTACCGAACCGATGATCCGAACCGGAAGAAAAAAGAGAGAAATTGAGAGAATAGAGAGAGAGAAAGAGGAAAAAAAGAGGAGGGAAGGAGCCGATGGGGCCGTCAGACGGCCTCCGACTGGCCGCCGTGGCCGTCGGAGGGCGCCGTCCACGCGCGCCGCACCGCAGGCGTGAAACAGAGGCATCG
>KE505090.1:354013-377713 GCA_000441515.1 Elaeis oleifera
TATTAATAAAAATTATATTAATATAAATATTAAATATAATAAAATATTATAATATTAATATTATATTCATATAAATATTAGGATAATATTAATATTATATCATATTATCACTGTTCAGTATTTCATTCTAACCATCCATGATATTTTACAAAATCTTAACTATAGATTTTAAAAAGATATTTTCAAGAAAAAAAAGCACCACCACTTTCCATTCCAAAGAAATGTCAAAATCCACCTCTTTTATGAGTTTTCACTTTTCATAAACGTGGGAAGTGATTTTTCATGGAAAGTACTTTTTCTCTTCTCTTTTTCTTAAAACTCCAACCAAATAAAGAGCTCCCTCTCCACTTCTCAAAAATTATCTCTTCCCCCTCCACTTTCCGCAGACCAAACGAGTCCCTAACTCTTTTCCCATCTATTAGAAATAACCCCCTTCCATTTCGCTTCAACTGAAAAATAACTAAAGTAACTTGAGTCAAAAAGACTCAACTGAACTTGGGCTGGCAGTAAAATTCAAAATATCGCAATTTTTTTTAGGATGGAAAATGAAGATAAATTGGGAATAAAATTCTAGTACAAGCATGAATGGACTTCCAACACGCTATTTGTTCATGATCTTAGGGGTGGAGTATAGCACAGTGACTTTTAGGTTCTTGTTGATCTCTTAAGGAAGTGGTTGTGGACTTGTGGGCCATGGTTCCATTCCACACAGTGTCATAGATTCTCTGAGGTGAAAGATTCCTCTTTAGTGATCCGCAATCTCTTGCCAATACTTGTGTGTGACAAATCAACTTCCACCTCTTTATTCAGTGGGAGAAGCAAGCAAGTTCCATTAGGGATTATAGCAAAGAATTGTTGCTAACGTAGAAGATCTCAGTATTTCTTCTGTTGTTATAAAGTGAAAGCGTTGGAACACACTTGCATGGCTACATGTGGCAATGTGTCGTATGCCAAGACATGGTTTAGAATTAGCTATGTAGCATCTTTTTGTTCCTCTTTCCAATAATTAAATGTAAAATGGATGACACGTGTGATATAATTGGATGAGTTGTCTCCCACTTTAGCCCAGGACTTTGTTCCACATCTATTATGACCGGGCATGGTTGCACTGTTTGATGGATCTCTGAATATTGCAAGCACTTTTGCCCACCAGCTGAGTGATCGTGGTCCACGACAGCATGCATATAACCTGAACAGTGTGATCAATTATTGGCTATCCAACAAATAGATACATGTTTCATTGCAAAAACCAATATAAATGTTCATCCATATTTACAGTTGCAGAGGCTCCATGGTTGATGTTTATCCTATAGATTCTTGCCAACAATTATTTAGAAATACTTGGTCTTTAGTGGCACTACAATTATTACATCATCCACATTTGAGAACATTGCATCCAAATTCAATTACTAAAAGTTCCAGCCATTGACTCTACAATGAAACATCTCACATGGTGAGAAAGCATATTCCTAAGAAGAAAATCATTTACAAAGGTTTACTTGTGGGCATCCACGCAGGATATCAAATTGCTGCATCAACAAAAGCACTTTAAACATCTGAACACTCCACATGTAAGCATTCTTTTTTTAATTATTGAGCGGATAGAAAGGAAGAGTTCCAACTCCCAAAGTGGTACAGGCACATTAAGCCTTGGAAGGAAACCCCACCAGTAGTAAACAAAATCTTGGACAAGCCAAACTGAGGAATATATATTGGAATGAAACAATCCACTTTGGAGGCAACTTCCTCATCCATCCCTTTCCAACTTACACTTCCATTTGCGGTGGCCACAAGCAACTTGAGCATCACAAGCACATGCCCCAACAAGACCACAATGGCAGAATCATTCCCACGCACGACAACTCAAATTCAGTCCATGATATGACTCCTAGGCAAAGCAGGTCTAAAAAGTCCAGAAGGAAAGCAAACCAATCGATCGGCATAATACAAAACCACCAAGCATGCAAACCAATCGATCTACAAGTGTGATTTTGTGGAAAAATATTCTTACATGAGATTGCGTCGAAGGCATATAACCAAGTCGAGCTGATGCACCACTATTAGAATGCGGTTCCAAGGAAAAGCACAAGCATAGGCACCGCAAAATCCAAAATTCCATGGTGTCAGCATGTTGGAAGGATACTTGAGCCCATGACCATACTTCTGATCCACAAAAATAAAAGGCACCGCCATGTGTGGGAAGCAGAAACCACCTTTTATTGGAAAGTTTAAACTTGAGCACAAACACAAGGAGACACACTGATCTAAGCCACTGAAAATGCCACATAGGAATCAACGCACAAGATAAGCATCTATATGGAATAGGTGGAAAACGACTTCAATAGTACTGATGCCAAACATGGGACTAAAGCCAGAAAACTAGTTATTCTAGAGTCTCCTTTCAAGTTTGTTCTTAAAATGTTCAAAACCACTAGCAATTCAAGGTAAGCAAACAAAACTGATGATTTCACGTCCAACATTTCATACAC
Source organism: Elaeis oleifera (assembly GCA_000441515.1). NCBI lineage: Eukaryota > Viridiplantae > Streptophyta > Magnoliopsida > Arecales > Arecaceae > Elaeis > Elaeis oleifera. Next base: position 356,503 of record KE505090.1, read on the forward strand.
TAATACAAAATGTAAAGCCGAGATCAAAACCCATCTAGTTAACAGCTGAATACGTAGCTTAAATGATACCAATCTTGTTTGCAACATCCAGAGCATCATAATCTGGCGTCAATCTCACATAGGCCTTCTTTGTCCCATCAGGCCTGTTTCAGATTAAATAACATCAGAAGGGCCATCATTAACCCATTCACAAACCATTTCACATGAAAATATGTGAAGACAGGGAGCATGAAGAATATAGAATCCTACTCACCTGATCAAGGTATTAACTTCTTGGCCTGAATGTCATACATCTTCTTTACAGCTGCCTTAATCTTTTTCTTGTCCGCACGGATATCAACAATGAAAACAAGCGTGTTATTGTCTTCAATTTTCTTCATTGCAGATTCAGTGGTGAGCGGATACTTGAGAATTTGATAGTGGTCTAGCTTGTTCTGGAGGGGCACTGATTCTGGGATACTTTGGATTTCTCTCCTTCTTTAATGTCTTAGGGCGATGAAAAGTTACAGAAGTACGGATCTTCTTGGTCTTCTTTTTGAGGGATGAAGCCCCAGACTTCACAGCCTTGGCAACCTTCAGAGCCTGAGCTTTGCCATCAGGCTTCTTTGCAGCAGCTGCAGAAAGAAAATTGCAGTTGTGCAAAATGAGAAAATCATATGCTTGAAACTTGATGATACTTTCAATCAGTTAAATGATTGAAACTGCTACTAACAAAGGTACAAAGATACAAGCTAGTAATGATTTACAATGATGATTTCATAAGACTTGCAACCCTACCGTACCAGAGCAAGAAATTTACAGAACATGGTTCCGTTGTTTTTCAATTTCCAAGCAAGAATGCAAAATTTACAAGATACACTTTATCAAGTCAGATGGAAATCAAATAGGTGGAATAATTTCTTGCGTCATCCTTTTGGAATGAAGAGATGACAATACCAAATGAAGTTGGTTATTAGATATTCAATCAAGGAACTCCCTCACCACTCCATCTCCAATGTATTGCTTCATAAACTGATAATCATGCTGTAACCAAGTTAAGACATGATTTTATAGCAATGTTCTTGAGAGGAAGAAAATCAGTCAAGTGGATATAGTTAGCTTGTAAAATTTGCATCTAGGAACTTCTTCAAATGCCCTCAAAAATATGCAAGAAAATATTGACTTTGCAGATAAAGTAGCTTTTTCATCCTTGCTTAAAGGAACTACTCCATCAAAATATAGAATAGGGAAAATTAACAATAAAGAATTTGGAAATGATGTTGGATTGATACAATTGCTTTAGGAACACCCTTTTTATCTTTTTGACTGTTCACTTAACCCGCATATTGTTTCTTCTTTTTTCTCTTTTTCCTTTTTGTTCCTTGAGTCATCTCTTGTCAAACTCTTCTTTGAAAAAACTGGGGTCAGGTCTTCCTTCAACGCATTTGTAATAATTGCATAAAATAGAAACATATCTATGACTAAAAAGATGGCAATCGGTGCAATAAACATGCATATGATATTTTTTGCAAAGTATAAAAGTATTAACATACAATACTATCCTGGTAAACAGATATGGGTGTGACGATTAGCCTCCATCAGAGTCCACGCACCAAAATATAGCATATGACAGCTATATATGATTGCAAATTTAAAACTGACATTGACATTCAAGGAACAGATTTTAATAAAAACGTAGAAAACAGATAGCATCAGCATGCAATATGTGTAACATTTATTACTATTTGAGTATAACATAGCATATTTAACCCACAGAAGAAACATAGACAGGAAACAAAGTTGACCCAAGTCAAAGCAGTCAGCCTCTTTGATGAGAATGTTTTATGTTTCAAGAACCTTAATCAACAAATTCACTTCAGCTCAATGGGACAAGATACATGAATCTGGTTATACTTGGTCAAAAATCAAAAACAAATACAACTGCCATTTCAATCAATGTCAACCCTTTTGACTTGTTCTCCATTTTCTGGCCAACCCCAGTTAGGCAAGAGACAGAACTCAAACGAAAACTAGAAGCCCGGTCTTCAAGTAATAAAGGAATCTAGAGACAGCAAAAGAATAACTGCAGGTATAAAATTATTTCATGGTACCCAGACCGTTTCGAAAACCTCTTTAAAAGATATTCTAATTGGAATGCCAAATAATTCTACCAGTATCAAAACTGAATGTGTCTCACTGCCATAGCCAGGTAGAAACATTTTGGTATGTACACAAAAGAACAATAACCCAAGTCCATGATCCAAATGTTTAGAAACTAATTCTCATCTAGAGTAGTGATGAACCTGCACCTTCAAATATATACATCACAATAACCTTGATAATGTTCAATATATTGCAGAGTTGACAGTAGACATTAACTAAATAGGCTTATCTCATCTGCATAGAGTCATCTTGGAGAACCAAGGCGACATTAACATTTGTTAAAATTTTCAATGACATGGAATCTGCGCATATTGAGCATTAACCCCTCTATATAAGTTAAATTATCCATCAGCATCTAAATATCAGTTAAAAATTATCTAGCCAAGGCACGCAAGACAAGAAACAGGTTCTACTCAAACAAACCTCCAATATTAGTTGGCAAGAACCAAAAGATACCAGCAACGAAAGAATTCCTTGGCACAAAAAATACCCACTCATTTTTAAATGACCAAGTTCTTCAAGGCATCGGTTCTGACAAATGGGTAAAAAGTATTTTACGTTTGGCAATTTTTATTACAGACATTGCAGACAGTCCACAAATAATACTACTTCAAATTTTGTCATATAATGACATTTCAATCAACATGAACCTATTTACCCTCTATATTATAATTCTGACTAATCATAATTTATTTCAACATTATCCCAAAGGTCTCCACTTTGTTATTTTGTTTAATAAACTGATCACAAATCATTGTCTTTGAACAATCTTATATGACGTAACTACACAATTATAGAATAGGCAAACAACAACATTTAAAGAACAAATGCAGCGGGGCAGCTATAGGTAACATGGCTAAAAGAACTTGTGCAGCAACAAATTTGCCGATTATCTGATTTGTTTTATAAGTTTCATACCTTTAGCTGGTGGGGCCATTTAATAATGCAGAATAGCTTCAGGAAGTCAACTGACTGCACATAAGAAAGCAAACGAACATCAGCAATATGATATAGGCCACTCAAAAACTCCTGGATGGCTAGATCTAACAGTTATAAGCTTTACCCAAACATACATTCACTACAAGATTAAACATTCATAAACATTACTAGCTTACATTAACAGTTAATGAGAAAAGAGTATGACGATAAATACAACCATTCAGTATTCACTCATTTATATTCAGTGCAATCAAATTGGTTCATGGCCATTCTGAAAATAAGATTGGCAAACGAAAGTACTTGTGGAAGTAAGGCAGAAGCATTCTCTCAGAAGTTCTGAATATCAGTTCCACCTACGTGGCTGTGGTAAGACCAACATAACTTGCTATCAATAAAGAAAGGCCCATACAACAATATTAATGCATCGCAAATATCTGTCTAAGGATCCAGCAAGCCATAAATGCAAAAGACTCTTTCGGACATAAAAATGCCCAATAATACCAATAAGCACGAATGCCAAGAATAAATTTGCCACCAGCACCCAATTAACGTATGCTAATTTCATGAATCCATGAAAATGATAACTAGAAATGAGAGGTTAGCCTTGTGGATGGGAGAGGATCACATGACCAACCACTCCCAACACAAGGTTTGATTCCCTCACAATAAGTGGTGAGCTAGGCAACTTAAAAAGGGGCATTCCAGTAGGCTCCCAGTGCATGATGAGGCTGTTTCCTTGTTCACAAACCCATAACACCCAAAAAACAAGAAAAATGAAATTAACTAAAGAAAATACTGACTATATAACTTCATCCTGGTTGCAAGCATGGACCAAAAGAAATCCAGAGTCCATTCCATTATTTGCAAAGCAAGCCAAACTAAGATAAGCAAAAGAATTTCTACAGTCACAAAAAAAAAAAAGGCAGCTTTCCATCATATTACAGATATATATAACTTCAAAAGCATTAATAGAATATAGCAAGCAAGTACTAACATAGTAATGGTCATGGTAGCCGTTTGCTCTTGGCTCTGACATCAACTGTCATGCATCAACTATAAAACAAATGCTCACACAGAATTGGATTAAGTGGCTACCCTAGGAAATAGATGGCATTACCGAGTATTTAACATGAATTATACTTAATAAGGAATTTAGCCATGCATCCATGCTTAGCTTCCTAACTTTACTATTCTCTAATCATGCTTAACTTCCTAAATTTTTTTTGGTAAAGTTAACTTCCTAAATTCATTGCCTGCTTTTGAACTAAGTTATACAATTGCTTCAATTGGAAATGAACTTTCCTGTTGCTCCCACTGTCATACCTATTTCTTCTCAATATGCAGCCATTGCACTAACACTAATTGAACACATCTCACTCATCTTTACTTTGTTATTCACCATAAATTATCAGAAGTGGAGATGAAATAGTAACCTTGTCTAAAAAAGGAAACAAGATTTCCCTCTCAATAAAAACCAACTGATACAACAATTTGTTCAATCACCGAAGAGTAAACATTGTGAAGACAAGACCAGTAGCTTCAATGGGAACTATTATGGAGTACATAGATGGGCATGGAGCCAGAAAACACAAGTCACAAGCATGCAAAGATTATTGTAGGTCATTTACTGATTATGGTAATTAGTTAGCTCACCTGCTGTACAAACAGACAAGCAAACAGGTTCACTGCCGCAGCCAGAGATCAAAATCTTTCAAAACCCCCTTTCGACCCTTAAGGAGACAATTAGCAAGGAGAAACTTGTAATGTAAAATTCACTTCAATGGAAGTCCAACAGCTGCATCTTACCCTTCCAACCGAACCCCACACCAAAAGAAAAAGTTTTTTTTTAAAAAAAGGGAGTTCACCACCTGTACACCTATTTAAAGCAAATACAAACCACGACAAATCACATCTACAATCTACTTGCTTATGGGAAAAGGAAGTTCAAGATTACACTAGTAGCTCTAGGACATAAGACCCATAATTTTAGAACACGCTGCTTGTCTCATAGTTCATCAGGTTTCAGCTTACACAGACATAGTTCTAGCTTTTTACAATTAAACTCTTTATTGCTCTGCACTACGAAAGAAGAGTAAAATGCAAAGGATTTAAATTCTGCACCATTACATGGCGATAATAGATTAAGAATATTGCTTCATATCCTAATGCCTTTGAAAACACATTTAGCTTCTCATCAAACAAAAAAAAAATTCCCATTTAGCTTGGACAATAAACAACGTACATTAAAATCCATTTCATAATATTTCACACTAACAGTACTCTTTTAGTTATAAAAGAAGTTACTCCAAAATTGGTCCTAAAGATGACCATCTATGGAGGAATACGACTATACCTCTAAAGGCATTGCTATTAAGTCTCACTAAAAATTGACAATATAACCAAATTAGATTCTTAATAAGATCTCAAACACAAAACAATAAATAAATAAATAAAGACAATATACATCACCAAGAATCAAACCATTTCAAAGGGATAGCAACGGGATATAACCGTGAAACAACAATCGAACACATCGTATCGAAAACTAAAGGCATCAATCGAAAAAGGACAGGAACCATTTTAAACTGAAAACCCTGGAGATCGAGATCTAGGGTTTAGAAATCGAAGAAGACAAAGGGAGAGGATGGTGAGGAGACTCACCGTTATCGAGGAGTTCTTTCGACGGCTCCTTCCCTCGCCCGGCCAAGCAAGCAGCAACCAACAAAACCCTAGGCTCTCGAGCGGGAGGAAATGGAGGGCTCCTCCGAATTATCTATGCCATCTAGCGTGAAGATCTGGACCGTCTATTTTAAACATGGAGTGCTCTGATCCGATGGGTTCCTAAAACTATTTTGTTGATCGATCATTCGATTGGACGGGTCTGATCATAAGAATTGATAGCATTTGGGTCCAATCAGAAACGGCCATGTCAACACGAGTTTAGACGTAGAGCCTAAAGTTGTGCTTGGTTTAGGGCTTCATCAGTCAATAATATATTCTTGGACTCATGATGGGCCCAAAATAACAACAGCAGAAAATAAGGCGTAAAAAAAAAATGTACAACCCCATCTGATTGGATAATATAGTCACCACTTCTCAATACACAGTTAATATCTGTAGATTTATTTTTTTATTAAAATTTTGAATGATGAAAATATTTCTCTTCTTCTACAAAAATTATGATATTCTGTGACCAAATTATGACATTCTGCAGTCAAATTATGACTTCCTGTACACAAGATGTCATAAAAAAGAGAGGAACATTTTCATCATTTAAAAATTATAAATTTTAATGATAAAAATGCCCTTCTATCTTTAAGACTTCTGAAAAAAAATTATGATATTTTATGTGCAGAAAGTTATAATTGGATCATAAAATGTTATAATATAACCACGGATGTTATAATTTTTCAGAAAATGAGGGTATTTCATTATTCAAAATTTCAGATAAAAAATGAAACTGCGAGCATTAAATGTGCTATTAAATACGCGTTGGAAAGCAGTGGCTACGTGTTTAAATATGGTTGGATAGTGCACTTCACATCAATTTTATTGCACCTCATGCAGTGCACAAAAATTTTCTCTAGCAGAAAATAATTGGAATACATGCTTCACAAGCATAGGCCATGTACTGCCTCATAAGAGTTCTAACAACTAAAAATACTTCCAAAGTTACAATTTATTTTGAACAAAAATTAAAATAAAGGTTGAATTGTTTAGAGATTAAATTTAAAATATATTATATTATAACAACAAAGATAATGACTATTCTATTATTAAAATTAAATATGAAATTGAGTGACAGCTTCCAATAAATAAATCAATATCATAAACTTTGAAAGCTCTGAATGTTAACTAAATGAGTAACCACATTGACAAATTAAGTCGATACATTTAAAATAAATAAATTAAAATATAAAAATATATGATAATGGATAATGATAAAAGATTCGCAATCTAACCTAACTCGACATCCTAAAGGAGAAACAATCTCAAATTAGGTTGGATATGACTCTCATCAAATTAGACTCAATTTAATTAGTCTATCTTCAGTTAAATATGGAAAATGAAATGTAATGATAGGTCCACCTGTATTCCTTATCATATTATAATCCAAGTCTTGTCTTTTCACGTTGGTTACAGAATATTTTTATGATTACATATGGAAAGGATATGAAAATCAACTATGAAATGATCTATCGGTTGCGGGTTCGCTATAATGATACATAAATACCAGACTTTGATATAAATAAAATATTATATTATAAATACATAAACACAAAGAAAATTGTTACTAAATTTTATTTCTCGTGTTTTATATAGTGACAATAAAAGTTTCCTGGTCATTTTATGAAAAAATAACCGTTGGAGGGGTCAGCTCTCACACGTTTCCCAAAGGATATGGATTGTTTATTGGAGTGAATGCCCTCTTTTATTCGCATGGTGATTTCTCATGGCAGAGTTCTGGACTTTTGTTCTTTTGAAAGGCAGAGAGCACATAGGAACTCTTGTGTGAGGTGGAAAAGGATCAAGTATAGATTAACGCACCATCCAGTTGATATGGCTCATATATTTGTTGTGGCCTTCTTCAAGAGAAACACCAAAATTCTATAATAAGACTAGCTAAAACTGATACTTAATTCCATTCCATTCACTCACGACATAATAAAATATAGTAAACAAGATTGAATTTACAAAACGACTTGCTGACACACTCTGCATTCATAAACTTCTATAAGACTTGTTCAAAGCAATGTCTTCTCAGCAATATTAAAAACACAATACTTTTTGCAAAAAATTGTAAGCAACCATGACATTATCATCATCATTTTATTTGGTAACAAGATGGTCCAGAATTGTTTGCCATCTTGATTAGACTACTCCAAAGTCACTGATCCTAGTCATTGCTGTGGGAATGATGAAGCTACCAATTCAATTTTGAATTCTGATATAGATTGGATGTAGCATGCAGGTTAGGTCTCAGGTGCCTAGACTAGCAGATCCTCAACTCCATGTGTCCCTTGTGCTATTGGAATTTATTCGTGCACCTAAATTGACTCTCAAATGAAGCCAAGGCCCTTAGCTGTACCACTTGAACCATCCCATCAAGAACCCAATATCATGTATATGATAAATATGCTGTTAAGCAAACTTTCTTGCATGCGCCTGTGACATTAATGTCAAAATCCAGGGCTTGGGGATGTTACAATCTTGGGCCTGTCTACAAAGACAAGCTGCCCACTGTAAAGAGTCCGGTGAGCTCTATTCCCTTGCCCACCTGTTGGCAGATAATTTGTGTTACCTGTCCTTTATTCTTCTTCTTTTATTATTTTTAGTTCCATCTCCATATATTCGCTGCTTTTTCTCTTGCTAGAAAAGAATTTGGATTCTTCTAAAACAAGAGCACGATGAAAAGGAGAATATTATGTTGTTCAAAATCCAATCGGATGGACAGGCCGCTTTGCTTGATTGATTTAGTGTACGATGGTGTGGAGCTATCTTGCAACCATAGAAAATAATCAAAGAATCATTAGAACGTGTCCAGTTGGGGACCATCTGATGCTGAAGTTAGGTAGAGTTTCAAAAGAAGACATGAGAGATAAAGAGATAAAGAAATGAGAGTATGATATTCCTATTTCTTCATTTATCTCTCCCATCTTTGGAATTTCAAGAAGAGGGGATGCAAGTCAACATAATTAGGTTCGCACGGTTCACAAAAGAGCAGTTGAGCTCCTTCTATATTCGTTGATATAGATGGTTAGGATATTTTTTTCGAATGCACTCTGATTGAATGCTTCCTTATGTACTAGTTGATTATTATATTACTTTTAGGACATATTGAGATTACACTAATCTGTAACGTATTGCACTAATTATTTAAAAATTTGTTTGGTTGTTGATTTCACCAGACACATGTCGTTTGGTTGGTAGGTGGAGCTATCAGATAAACTTTTAGAGATCACAAATCCGAACCATATCAAATACATCTGAATGAAATGAAAGAATCGCATGTGCCTTCTTTGGCATGTGATAGTTTCTCTCGATCAACTTTTGACATTGCTAGTTACCTCATCCTCCAAGAAATTTTCAGAACCCATCTGCTATCTTAGTTGTTCTCTGTGTCCATCAATTTCCTTAGATCTTGTCATTCATCTACTTAGTTTTCGTCCATCATTTTGGATCTCTTTCTCTCTCCACTTTCTATATATGTATGTGTCCTTCTTTCTATTTGTTTTTCATATATAATTATTAAAAATGGTAAAGGCTAGTATAAAATTAATTGACCTTCTTCCAAATTCGTAGACTATTTTTTCTTGCAACAAGTCCCCTTTTGTAACCATTGTTGAAAGCAAAGAATTTGTATCAGTTCAAGCATATGTTTCTCCTTTAGAAGATTTAATCTAATCTTATCACTCACGCTAAAATAACGTTAAAAAACACAGAATAATTTATAGTTCTGAAAAGTTTCTTATTACTCCGTTTCCATGGACAACTGATAGAACAAAAGCAACAAATTTGATCTGTGAACAACTCCCCTACATGGAGTTTGCTCCAGATTCAATATTTATTGGGTTTTCAATTCCTAGGTGTTTTATTTGCTTTATGATGAGGAAAAGCTAGAACAACCCTTATTTACAGCTTCATAGCAGTCATTGAAGGATCCAAGTACATGAACTAAACCAGCACTAAGTTCTTATTTTGATTATCATCAAAAAAAAAAAAGTTTTGTTTTGAGGATAGCATAATTTTGCTTCGAAATCATCTGAATATTATACCAAACACCTTGTTGGTCTGATAATTTTTTTCATCATCCTTAAAAACTGAACTATGTGCCAACTTTTCAGCAACAGTATTACATGAAATACTGTAAGATATGACTAGCCCAGCAGTGAAAATATTATTTAACATCATGAGGTTTGGTGTGCTACAAGATAGCAAAGGGTCGGTGGGACAGAGAGCGACAATGTTGAAGTGCGTGCTCCTTTCGTTAGCCCTCCTACACGCGGGAAGTAGGGGAAGAAAACCAACAACATGCGGTCCCTTTCCCACGTGCAAAGAAAGAATCTATTGACCAGTCCTTTAATTTTTGATCCCTCTCCAATTAGTCATCACTCGACAAGGACAACTGTAGCCTATTTATGCTTGAGAGGTGCCTGTGATTGAAAAAATTTAAATAGGTGTGGACTGGGTGTTAACGAACCGGTCAACATGAGGTTTTTATTGGAATCCGATCAACGGATGGACCAGTCATTAACTTCTCTTACAAAAATCCAGGAGTTGTCCACATTTATTGGATCAACTAATCTCTTTTTTTTGGGGGGGGGTAAGATAAACTAATCTTTCAGCTGAAAGAGATAAGAATGCCATGAGGAATCTTGAGAAAGGCCTCTGCAAATCCCGCAATCCAAAAAAAGGAATACATAATTTCCTAGAGAAGTGATTTTTCCTTTTTTTTTTTTCCTGAATCTCACTATCTTTAGATTCATCTATTAAAGGATTCTTCCCTTCACCATTAACTCATTCCTAGTTGCAATCTTATATAAAAACATTCAAGAATTTTTATAATGAAAAAAAAATCATATATGGAAACGAAAATTATGTGAAAAAGTTGAATGAAAAAAATTCCTTCCACCAGCATCCAAACAGCCTCCTAGTGGATGCGAAAGATATCTGGACTTCAATTTATCCTACAAGCTCGATTTAATTTCGCTCTTTTCTAGGTGTTCAATTTAATGTGTGTCGGTTAATTTAAGCTTAAATATCAAGGAAAAGCTTGATTGCATTTTTACATAATCAGCTCTACGGTGTAAAAGTATAATCTAAATACGATAGGCTTCATAGAAATCCCTTATGGGCCGTTTTGAATGCGTAAATTAATCATTATATGAAAATAATTTAAGGTATGTTTGGTTGAGAGAGTTGGGTTTTAAAATGAGAATAGAAATGAGTGATTTCCATCTTAATTGTTTGGTTGGATGGAGCTTCATTTTTATTTCGATTTTCAAAGATATGAAAATACGTCGATTTCTTTAAATCTAATCCGGACTGTCTTCAGGCATTTAAATTTCATTCCAATTCTAATTATAATTTAAATCAAAACCAATACATAAGAAGATATGGTCATTTTGTTTCCAATTTTGATTTTGGTTCTAATTCGAATCAAATAATTAAATGTACCCTTACAATCCGATTTTGATTGGGTCTCACGAACCCGGGATAGCCGGGCTTCTAGACAGGCCATTAAGCATGTTTCATGTATTGAGCTTTATCTGCCTCCGTAGGTGGCGCACCCATTACCAGAACCCGCCTTTATTCCTTCCTTCTATGTCTTCTTATTATAAGCTATTTCTTTGTTCTTTGAATTGAGCCTTCACTAATCAACCAGTGACATGAACGGCGGAGCACCCTTTGAGCTTCTCTGACTCGAGTTCATAGCTGGCTACCAGTGGCAAATGTCAAACGCTTTATTGTTATTACGGTCAGAGTTTACGTTCCATACACCTAGGTCACTAATATAATGCTTAGATAATGAAATGTCAACCCTCTACACTACTGATTTGTTGGCGCATCCACGATTACAAGGTATTAAATTTCGAGCCATATGTGGTTATATTGAAGGAATCCGATTTCTCTTCTTTTGTGTGTGTGTTTTTGACCCAAGTAGTAGACAACTATTTGGTGGATAAATGAATTCCTAGTTTACCAACCGCATGCTTAAGCTGGATTAATTCCAGGGGATGAACTGTATGCATATGCTGAGGTTGTCTTTCAGATGAGACCATATCCAATGAAAGATTTAAAATGTCACCAAATCTTCTCTTTGGACTAGAGTGGATGATACTATGAAAAGTATTATATGACAGGTGAGATTGAGATCTATAGAATCTCGATCAGAACACACCATGCTCCGCATGACATCCGCCGAGCATCATCGGGCCTCCATACTTTATCTCTCCAATCTCCACTGCATCCCATCTCATACTCGGCTCCACATCACTGTTAGATTTTTTTTTGAGAGTTCAGATCTCTTCTATTACTTTCACAGAAAATTGACTTAAGTATTGGAGAATCTACTGCTACGGAATCTCTCAGTACAAGAACTTTCTTATCTCTGATGGTTTTGCTAGATATGATTGATCGATGATCATATACCAACGCACCTCCCAAAGATCGCATCTGACTATCTAGCAATCACTGTGTTTCCTCTTCCTGACTCCAACTTGGTGGCCTAAACCATATTGGCTCCCGATGGCAATACTTTCCTTGCATCTAGTTCACTAATTTGATGCTTAGAGAATGAAATGTCAACCTACTATAAGTTGTTGGAATGTCAACCCTCTATGCTCCTAGTTTTGCCGCAGCATCAACGATTACAAAGGTATTAAATTTTGTGCCATATCGTTATGCTAGAAGGAATCTGATCTCTCTCTTTATTTTAGCGTAGTAGACACCTCTTTGGTGAATAAATAAATTCCTAGGTTACTAACCACATGCTTAGGCTGGGCTAATTCCAGGGGACGAATTGTATGCATATGCCTAAGTTATCTTTTAAGATGAGACTAAATCCAACGAAAGATTTAAAATGTTGCCAAAGCCTCTCTTTAGACTAGAGTAGATGATATTATGAAAGGCATTGCATGGCAGGTGAGATTTCTATTAATGGCAAATATCAAATGCTTCACATTCTTTATTATGGTCAGAGTTTATGTTCCATAAACATAGGCCACTAATTTGATGCTTGGAGAATGAAATGTCTACCCTCTGTACTCCTAGTTTTGCTGAAGCATCCACGATTCCAAACGTATTAAATTTCGAGCCATATGTGATTATACTGAAGGAATCTGATTTCTCTCTTTTTCTTTTTTTTTTGTGTATGTTTTTGAGCGAGCAGTAGACATCAATTTTTTGAATAATAAATTTTATTATTTTAGTAAATAAATAAATTCCTAGTTTACCAACCACATGCTTAAGCTGTGTTAATTTCAAGGGATGAATTGTATGGATGTGTCGAGGTTATCTCCCAGAAGAGGCCATATCCAATGAAAGATTTAAAATATTACCAAATCTTCTCTTTGGACCAGAGTGGATGATACCATGAAAGGTATTGCATGACAGGTGAGATTGAGATCTATAGAATCTCACTTAGAACACACCGCACCTATTAGGCTTCCACACTTTGTCTCTCCATTTCAACTCTATCCTATTTTATACTTGACTCCACGTCATTACGTAATTCTTTTTGAGTACTCAGATCTCTTTTGTTTATTTTCATATGAGATTGATTTGGACATCGGAAGATCCATCGTTGGGAACCTTCCAGCACGAGGATTTTGCCGTCTCTGATGATTTTGCAGGATCTGACTTATGAGATTGATCGAGAATTGGATGCCAGCATGCCCCCAATATCTCGTCCATCCGTCCAGTGATTGCTATGTTCTCTCTTCTCGACTCCAACTCGGCAGTTTAAACTATATCAGTTTTTGGGCGGCAACACTGTCCTTAAATCAAGTTCACTAATTTGATATTTAGAGAATGAAATGCCAACCTACTGTAAGTTATTGAAATGTCAACCCCTATACTTTTGGTTTGTTGCATCGACGGCTCCAAAGGCATAAAATTTTGAGTCATATGGTTACACTGAAAGAATCTGATCTCTCTCTCTCTCTCTCTCTCTGTGTGTGTGTGTTTTGAGCCAAGTAGTAGACATCTATTGGTGAATAATAAATTCCTAGTTTACCAACCACATGCTTAAGCTGGGTTAATTCCAGGGGCTGAATTGCATGCATATGCTAAGGTTATCTTTCAGATGAGACTAGATCCAATGAAAGATTTAAAATGTTGCCAAATCTTCTCTTTAGATTAGAGCGAATGATACTATGAAAGGCATTGCATGGTAGGTAAGATTGAGATCTATAGAATCTCAAGGTAGATAGCTGTACTTTCCTCCCTTTGTTTGTCTATTCTAATATTCTTTGGCTCTGGTGTCTAGCAGTACAGTACTTTGTATGTAACCTAACACCTCCTAGTATTAGTTCCTTCTACCATCTCTGAGAATTAAAACTAATTTTGATGCTCTGTTTTACTGGGTAATATCTCCACATCTCAAAACACTACTCCTCCTATCAAGATGTTCATCTCGGTCCAGATATCAGCCAACATCTCCATTTGTACCAACACCTCCCCACACATGTAAAATAATCAAGATTCACCAATAAAATTACCAAGATAACTGTGATGTTGAGATTTAAAACAATACGAGTAACATTTGTTAGTCGCCCACGAGTTTGGTTGCTTGTTTCATGCAAGCGTGCGAACTTCCTCGTGCCAGCGGGTGCAAATCTAAACCTGGTCTCTACAACAAACAAGCCGCCTCCTATACTCATCTCAGGTCGACACCTTAGGTCCTTGGACCAGGACAAGCCGCCCCACCCTTCTCGCCCCAGGTTTCTCAAATAAATCTACGACGACAAACTTTGCCACGCAAATCCTCGCAAGCGTTCCCGTGTTCCAACAACCTTCCATGTTCAGTGGCCCCCACTCGTCAGACCATGTTATTTATTCTAAAATGGAGGCCGTCAAGTCCCCATGTGATAACCCAGTGTTTCCCCCTTGCGCTCCTAGCAATATATTTGTTTGGATCTCGTGGGTCCCGGCACCGGACCGCCTGGGTCTGACATGGTTCAACCAGACCGCCAAATCTTCTCCACGTGGACCGGAACAGAGTCGTGCCAGACCGTACTACGGACCGGATATCCAGGCCCCGCCACCGGTGAAGATCTCCCCCCTCCATCTTTCGGAAATCCGGTACAGTCCGGCAAGGCGTATCCCTCATCGGGAACAGCAAAATCCACCAAACCGGGTTCGGTTTTCCCACTCGGCCGGCAGCCCTCGTGTTTCATTGTATGGTTCTATTTATTTTTCTTTAAGGGTAAAAAAATGTCCAGCTTTTCAGAAGATCTTTCCTCTTTTTGCTCTGTGAACTTGGGGTCAAAAATCCTTCTGCGCTTCCTGACACGATACGCTTCTGAACCAAGGACATTTGTCCCACCATTTTTTAAGTTTTTATTTTTTCTTCAAAAAATAATAACACACAAGGAAGCTAATTTGTTGTACTTAAGCTCCCCTAGTTCGTATCATCAAGTTGCGATGGAGTCAAATCCGATCGAGATTATTCTTGAACACCTGGCTCAACACACCAAGTTTGATCATCTCTTATTTATTAGCAGAATGTTATATTGTAGATAGGTTATATTAATATGTAATAGTCAAACATAAAATTATTTTATAAAAAAATCACTAGTCAAATCAATAATAAATAATTTTATATTTATGTTTTGAGAGCTAAATTGCTAATCAGGTGAGTCAACTTCATGCTGGCTGGCAAACAGCTCCCATATCCTGCAGCCTAACGGGATTAACATGGTACTGTCAATTAATTAATTAATTAATTAATAATATAGAAAATGATTTAATTTCCCATTGGGAGGTTTGGAACGTGGGAGTGAGAGGGACGGGGATCTCCCTTTGTGATGGAAGAAGATCTTCTCCACCTTCCCTTCCTACTCCTCAGTTTCTCAAATTAGCTCGGATCCCACCAATGCCCATCCATCCAATATATTTAATTAGGAAAGGTAGCAGTATCTAGATGGATACGATGACGTAATAACAATAAGGCTGGATGGGGATTGGTATCGATGATGATGATGCCGAGAGGCTCCTTTGGCTTTTTCGATGATTGCAGGTCAGTCAACCCGTAGACTTTTCCGCTCTTCTCTCTCTAAAGCGGCAATTTATAACGGGCTCGGGTTGTATCTTTCGCCCGAAAGAACGATGGATCCTGCACAGCCCCCAAATCAATCGTAACTCTTTCATGCACGGATCTTGAAGCGGATACTGGTCGATCCAATGGAGGGTCGAGCGAAGGACGGTGAATCCTTCTTTCGTGGAAAAGATACATCCCTTGCTATTTATAATCCATATCTCGGGCCGCCCCCGTCCGGGTCCGTCAGGGATATCCTTGGGGGTGAGAATTTGGATAGCGAATCTCCAGTGGGGCCACTGTGCGGAATAGAGGGAAAATCTGTGGGCATGGAATCAACGGTCGATTTGGTGTCATTCCCTCTGGTCTCGGTTCTCCCGCTCCCTCGGATGCTCGGTGGGACGCTGGAGATTTGCTTCTTTTATTCGCTGTCTTTCTTCTTTTTATTCTTGTCTTATCGTCATGCTGGGTTGGGAATTCTATTAAGTCCTTGGATAGGAGAGCGGAGGGAGACTGCTGGGTCTTTCTTTCTTCTCCCAGTGATCGTATCTTTCTTCCGCCCTTCTCGTTGCCTTCTTCCGTGTCTACTATTCCGGATAGAGGGTGGGATAATGATGTCGTTGGCGAGAGATGGTAGTCAAGGGGGGCGAGAGCTCCATGTTCTGGCGGTCGACGATAGCTCCGTCGACCTGGCGGTGATCGCCAGGCTTCTAAGGAGCTCTAAACACAGAGGTATTATTGTTATCGTCTCTGTTTTATCTCTTAAAAGTTATGCTTCTAAATTTATCGCCCATAAATTTGGATGTATCTTTGGGTGATGTTTAAGGAACTCATGGTATAAATTTGGATTTGGCAGTGACAACTGTGGACAGTGGCAAAAGAGCATTGGAGCTCTTAGACTTGGTATGCTTATTATTTGATAATTATGTTGTATTATTACTGATTATTATTGTTTTATGTTATGACAACCCCATGATAAAATAATAAGGAGAGATTATTTTAAGCTTATACTTAGTTTTTTCCTTTTTGGGTGGCAGGAGCCAAATGTTAATATGATAATTACGGATTACTGGATGCCGGAAATGACAGGTTATGATCTCCTCAAAAAGATTAAGGTTGGAATTAATCCTCGTCCCCTTTTGTTTGTTTGTTTGTTTTTTTTTTGGGGGGGGGAGGAAAGAAATGATGAGGATACTATTTTAGACTGCATATGTTTGATATTTACATTTTTGCCAATGGGAACTGTGTGTGTGTGTAGGAATCGTCTACGCTGAAGGAATTCCAGTGGTTATCATGTCATCCGAGAACGTTCCAAATAGGATCAGCCGGTATGGCCTTTTATCACGTTTGTTAAACAATACAAGGGCAATTATGTCTTTTTTCATCATTTGAAATTTAGATTTTTTTAAAAAAAATTTAATTTCGGGTTCAGGTGTTTGGAGGAGGGAGCAGAGGATTTTTTGCTCAAGCCTGTCCGGCCGTCGGATGTTCCCGGGTTTGCAGTCGTGTGATGTGATGATGGTGGTCTGATCAATGGCCTGGGTGGTTGATGGATGAATCCCGGAATTTTTCCCTTTTTTAAGTTGTTCCTTCGAACACCAGCCTCTTTCTTCCCATTTTCTTCAGATAATAGAGGGTTAAGACGGCTAAAGGCAGAAAGGGTATATGTTCACTTTTTTCTTTTTTCCTTCTTTTTTTTTTTGGTAGTGTAAGGAATGGAATAGTTGCTACATATAATTGTTATAGTTATTTGGTTCTATTTCATATCAAATATCCTTGGGGTATTTGTCTTCATGTGAAGATGAATTTTCTTTTTTCTCTTCTATATTGGTTAATGACAGCAAGTGATCTCTGATTCATTGGTATACCTTGAAGCATTAGCACTGATCTTGTGAAATGCTTGTATAACATAGCAACATTTTTTGCCTTTGATCTCGAGATATTTTAAATTGATGTGTGATGCCTTCACTCATTTTGCTTGTTGAATGCTTTGTGCCTTATAATTTTCTTGATTACAATGCATTTGCACCAATAATGCTAGTTGCATGCTATAGGAGTCTATCTCCTACTTTAGAAACTTAGTGGTAAAGCAAATTACTTTACTATGAGTAGTTTGGCTGAAGTCCACCGTTTTGTTGAGGAAAGCCTCGCTTAGCCTATGGAGAGTTGAGAATCTTGAGATCATGGCTAAATTCCAAACCAATTAGAAGGCGTCCGACGCATGTTGCGTGATAACAAGTCTGTGATCCAAACTTTCTATGAGAACCTAAAGATTTCCATCTAGAAGGACCTTGTGGTCGTGGTTCCTTGTTGTCGATTTGATGACCAAATCTATGGAGATCTTCCGTAGAAGAAGGGCAGCCACTATTGGGTCCCAGCTTAACTGTCTTGTGATTTGTGTGTAGACCGGACCTTAACAAAGTGGGCTCAGCCTCCGAATGTGGCCTTGTCTGCCAAGCCAAAGGTCTTCATGTCTTGGTCTTCTCCTTTGTGAAGGAAGACCTTGGAGCTCCGTGGACCCCATGACTTTAAAAGGATCTGCCCCACCATTTCTCATGGCTGCAGCTTTGCCGTGTCACTTTAAAGTAGAGAAGTGTCATCATAAACTTTGCATGGTTTTAATTCTTTGGATGGATTTTGTGGTCATTGGACCATTTCAAGATGTTGTAGGTACATTGGTTTCATAGTCTTACGCACCAAGAAAGCTGTCATGTTCTTGGGGTCACAATAACTGAATGGATTGTACAAGGGGTTGTCTCATTGTAATTGAACTTACTTAAACAAGATTCACTTTTCTTTAAAAACAATGAAATGAATATGCGCCATGTAATTGAACTAACTTGGTAGTTAATAGTTCCTCTATAATATCCCGATGGATTTGTCTCTTGATTTTCCCTTTTCTTCTATCCGTGACAAGATGGATGAGGTATTTTATGTGAAGGTGGATAAGGCTCAAATATGGGTTGAATCTGTGGGTTTGTGTCTTTTAAAAACCAAGGGTTGTGTGTGGAGTTAAAAGGTCAAGAAAGAGGTTACATGATAGCTGTGGTGTCTTCTTGTTAACATAAATACATTCCCAATATCTGTACCAAATAATTTATAACCAACATGAAATATAATCCATGCAAGACTAGGTTTAATGGGTTTGAGAGCAAAATTCTCAAAGTGCCCTTACATAATAAAGGATCTTCTGCTGTTTTTAACCATTTTAAATATGATTGTACTTTAATTTGGTGTTGCGATCCTTTTGACACTGTACATTAGAGACAACACTATGTTGTGCTAACCAAAGAAAGCTCTAAATCAAGTTGAAAAGAGAAAATCTATTCCAAAACCATTTATTTTGTATTGACTTCGGACGTGGCATATGAAAAAATTGCATATGCCCAATTGCCAAGGAAACACCAATGTTGGCTTCACTTTGTTATATTAGCAAATAGGCACCTGCAAGGCATGTTTCATAAAATAACAGTGACAACTAAAACAAGATAATAATTATTATTATATCTTTATTTATTTTTCCTAAATAAGGTAGTGGTTTCCACTGCAATCTTATACATTTCTACTATACGTTGACAGTATTGGATCAATGCATCACTACCCCTATATCTCTACCTAGCCTCTCTACCTGAAAATTCTGAATAATTTTCTCTTACTTCATTCTCATGCAACTCCAAGCCATTCCCTCTTCCTTTCTCTATGAATAACATGTTGTAAGCAAATTACCGATATCCATGTCTTCCATGTCCATAAAAAAGCCAACTTGTCTCCATGTCTCCCATATACACAAAAAAGTAAGCTAGGTCATTGGTTGGCTCTTTACAAATTGGAATAGCATTTATCAAGGTATATTACCAGCATACCTATTATCTTTAACCAAGGTTCGCATCTACTTGTGGCCCCATATTGGTTATACTGTATCATATATTACTACTAAAATGATACTTGGTATAGGGGTGTATTGAGTATCATCGAACCCATACCATATTGGTTGCATCAATATTATATCCACATGGTACTATTATGTTATCTGCTGTAACTTGAACTATTAGAAGAGTTTGGCTTTCTCGTTGGACCTATAACTAATCTCCAAATCATTTTCAGGCTAGATCTTGGAAGAATTCAAATTTTTTTTTTTATATCTGACTAGCATATAAGCCATACCATGCACGGAGTTTTTTTTTTAATTTAGAACCATTGCTAAAATATTATTTTATTTAGACATCAATATACTTTTCATGTAAAATATTTATTTATGACAAAATGCTTTACTTATTTAATAAAATATAATATGTTAATATATTAATATATTATTAAATGTTTTTAATCCTTTAAGAAAATCAGTAGTAAACAACTAAGATTACTTTTACTAAAATATATTATTTATTAGAATGATTATAGTATTATTAGTGTTATTAATGTTACTAATTTATTATTTTTACTAAATAGTATTAGTTTCAATTAATGTATTAAAATATTGTTGATTTTTAATAATATATATTTTAAAGTATTATTAATTTTGTCAATAATGTCTTCATGATTTGGTAGTCCAATGCGTTTGGAAGATAATTATTAAATATATAGAAAACATATTTATCTTATATAAAATCTCAACGGACCTATCCTTGATGTATTCTCGAGAAGATGGACTTGTGTCATCTGCGTGCGTCCATTTCCATTTTTAAAGATTCAATGATGGGTTTAAATCAATAAGCGTTTGATAATTAATTTTTTTCATGAAAATAATAAGAGATAGAAATATCTATATAAACTATTAATAAAGAAAGGATCAAATCTGTACCATATTGAAGCTCGAAGTGACCACTCTAAAATCTATAGGAGATGGAAACCCTACACGGTTTGTTAAACCATAGTGGTCTATTTGTCCCATTTTTTTTGGATAAGAGGAAGCGAAAGTTGAAAGAGGAGAGAGAATTTCACCCATCATCACCACCACGCATGAAGGAGGCAATTATTGTAGTCCACCTTGGTAACGGCTTTCTATAAAATAAATTATTTTTTAATAAGAATTGAAGGAGGAAGCAATCTAAACATGGAGGATTATTTTGCTCATTATATCTTTCCTATCATAGGAGAGAGAGAGAGAGAATGGATTAGCTGGGACCTTAGAGAGGAGTCTGTGGGTAGCCTTGTTGGTGTCCATGTTGCACTGCTTAAGCAAGTACTAGTTTCCAAATCTTTCATGCTATGCACCAGCTTCCTCGACATCGCTTGGATCGGACTGGTCGCCGTCCTGTTATACCCCTACTCTCCCTCGACCGCCGTTCAGTTTCCAACTATTTCAATTTGGCCAAAGAGATGAAGAAGGAAGAGGAAGGGCGGAAAGAGATCAAACAGTTTGCGGGTTAA
>KE505090.1:401478-426029 GCA_000441515.1 Elaeis oleifera
ATATATATATATATATATATATATATATGACATGATATAATAATAATATCATTGATAATATAGTATATAATCTGCTATGCCATTAATATAATATATAATATACAATATTAATATTAAATGTGTTAATAACATAATATGAGTCATGATCATATCTATTATTTTCCCAAACTATTTTGTTGTTGACTCATCGAGCCTCATTCTCTACAATAATATAATATCAATATAATATATATTATGAATATAATATAATATATATTATAATGTTAATATATAATTTAAGTATTATATAAATACTATATTAATAACAATGTTAATAAGAGACTGATCAGATTAAAAAAAAAATCCTTCAGATTTCTTTTGCGGATAGAAGCCCGAGATTACTAGATTTCTTAGACTAAGTCATGCAGAGAGCATAAGTTTTGGAGGGATATATCCTATAAAAGGATGCACTGTTCCCTTGGACGTACTATTTGAGATATTAATATTTTTTTTTTAAGATTTAGTAGGATAAAAGTTGACTAATTTTTTTAAAATAATTTTATGGATCAAGCAGCAAGATAATATACTTAATATGGATGATATATGTTATCCCTCTAAAACTTTTGGTGCACCATTTAGCTCCCAAGCTATTGCAAAATTTGAGCACTTAGTAGTCCTTTTCTGATATTTGGTCGAAGGCATAGGTGGAAAGACCAAAGGGAATGCATTAGTTCTACGATAGTTTGGATTTTAAAATAAAGACTAAATTATCTCTTCTTTTTTTTAGTATGTGTAAAGAGCGGGTAAGGATAAAATCATGATTGGAGGGATAAGTTTCTCCTATATTCCAAAATAACTCTTTTCATTATTTTGTTAAAAAAAGATTCTGAAAAAAAAAAATCACTTTTTGGACTTACAAGAATAAAGCTATTTCATGGTTGTTTTTAAGCTTTTGACGTGATAATCTAACTTAAAAAGATAACTCTTTGCTTACACACGACCAATGATTGATGACAATATATCAAAAGTATGTACAACAAGTCGGTTAGACAAGTGCGTAACATATACAAATAAGATACTTTGACCACTCACCCAGTAAAGTACACTAATTTGATTGATTTTCTTTCATAGAAGAGGTTGGTTTAAGATATAATATTGGGGATCAATTAACATAAGAAGTTGAAATCTTTAATTCGACAAGCATCATTGCAAGATTGATTTGAAAAAGAAGTGAAAAATTGGGGTTATCTAAAATTGATCTCGAAGTACTATTAGCATGCCCAGTCCAACGTTTTGAGCAAAGGTTTATATTTCTTGCAGGCTCAGTTTGATTACCATGCCCAAGCGTGGAGGAGTCATCAATTGACAGAGCAAATGATGGACCAATCCCTTTCACCTTCTGCAAAGTGCAAGCAAGCAACTTCTATCTTGGGTATGTCCAATTTGAAATAAATAGGTTTGCATATAGTTAAGTTGGATCTAGTATCACTCAAAGATTTACCCAAATATAAATGGGTTAGGTTTGGCTTTTGACCCTTGGAGCTCACAGGTCCTCATGGTTTGTATAAAATTCTAAAATTTGTTTCTAAAGTCCAAGGATGGTGGTAAAATACGGTAAGTAATGAACAAGCAAAAATTTAGATTTGGATTTGTTGCGGTCAATTCTCTATCATTTGTCGTCGGTAAAGAACATCTGTAAAATAAAGTTCTCTTAGACTGAAATTGTGTCCGACGGGGACCCTCCGATGCTTAAGTCAGCAGGGAGTTGGTGAACAGCAGATAAGGAGTAATTGAAATGACAGGGTGTTCGTCCAGAATTGTCTTATCTGTGTTGTTCATTTACTTCATTTTTATAAATGATTATGGTGTAACTATCGAGTACGTGATTCTGCTTTTTATGGTACTAAATTATCGGATTATAATTATGGAGTTAATAGGTTGTTTATACCTACTAATGACCATGACACGTAGTCGATAGCCATTTATAACGGTTAAATATGTTGAGGAGATAAACCTACTATATATTGATAATAGTGATAAGTCGGTAGTTCTGAAGATCTGAATGAACATCGGTCGATAATTCTGATATGCCGATGATCTTCGGTCGGATGTTAACCGAGTTATCCGTTATTAGTTGATCATAGCCGATTGTCGGTCGGTAAACTGATTGTTAGTCAAAATAATATATTTTATGATCGATGTAGAGTCGAAATCAGACTATATCAGGGATCGGTTGAATGGTCCCAACAGAATTCTTAATAAAAAAAAAAAAATCCTTGGATTTGGATGATTATAAAAACACAAGAAGCAAAATTATTCTGTTGCCATATACCGTCGGTGATGTTGTTGCTGTTTGCTGTTGGTTCGGATCCATTGATATTACCGTGGGTCAAGGCTTATGTGATCCCCTGAATGGCCCGAGCAAACCTCTCCAACGACTGATGTTCCCCGCCGCGCGCATCAGCAAGTACTTGAAATCCGACAAGCGAACCCTCTCCCTCCTCCACCACCCCCACCTCTCCATGCGCGGGGCCGAGCAAATCCACGCCCACCTCCTCGTCTCCGGCGCAATCGCCGACCCCTATGCCGCCGGCAAGCTCGTCGCCTTCTTAGCGCTCTCCACCCGCGGCGACCTCGCCAACGCCGCCCTCCTCTTCCACCGCCTCCCTACCGCTCCGCCTTCCTCTGGAACACCATGATCCGAGCCCACGTCGATCGGAACCAACCACTCGAAGCTCTCTCCCTCTATGGGCAGATGCTCTCCTCTGACTTCGCGCCCAACAACTACACCTTCTCCTTCCTCCTCCGCGCCTGTCTTGACCTCTCCTCGCTCTCCGACGGGCAGAAGTTTCACGCCAGATCGTAAAACTCGGGTGGGAGCCGTATGACTTCGTGCAGAATGGCTTGATCCACATGTACTCTTCCTGCGGCTGTATCGATTCCGCTCGCAGGTTGTTCGATGGGAGCTTGAATCGAGATGTGATCTCGTGGACGGCGATGGTCAATGGTTATGTGAAATCTGGACAGATCGATGTTGCTCGTGAACTGTTTGATCGGATGCCGGAAAGAAATGCGGTTTCCTGGAGTGCCATGATCACTAGTTATGCGCAAATTGGAAGGTTTCAAGAGGCACTGGATTTCTTTAACGAGATGCAGCTGGCCGGGGTTCGGCCTAATCATGCGGGATTGTCGGTGCTCTGTCCGCATGTGGCTCTCTTGGAGCTTTGGACCAGGGGAGGTGGATTCATGCCTTCGTGGAGAGGAATGCCATGGAACTAGATAGGGTTCTGGGAACCGCATTGACAGATATGTATGCCAAGTGCGGGAGCATAGAGACCGCTTTGCAAGTGTTCGATGCGATGTCCGAGAGAGATGTGTTCGCATATACTTCCATGATCTCGGGACTGTCGAATCACGGGCACAGCGAGAAGGCGATTGATTTGTTCTTGAAGATGAGAGAGGAAGGGTGAGGCCAAATGAGGTCACTTTTATTTGCGTCCTCAGCGCCTGTAGTCGAATGGGTCTGGTGGATCAAGGAAGGGAGATCTTTGCAAGCATGGATGTGGTCTATGGGATCAAACCGGGAGTCGAGCATTATGGCTGCTTGGTGGACCTTTTGGGGCGGGCAGGGTTGCTTGAGGAGGCCAAGAGGGTAGTGAGGGAGATGCCAATGGAGCCTGACTCTTATGTTTTAGGAGCCTTGTTAAATGCTTATAGAGAGCATGGGGAGGTGGAATTGGGCAAGGAAGCTGTGGAGAGTTTAATGGAGTTGGGGCTCGATCATAGCGGAGTGCATGTTTTGCTTTCAAACATGTATGCCTCGGCTTATAGGTGGGAGGATGTCTTGAAGTGAGGAAGGGATGGAGGTGAAGAAGGTGAAGAAGGTGCCTGGTTGTAGCATGATTGAGGTGGATGGTGTGGCTTGTGAGTTTGTCTCTGGAGATCGGTCTCACTCCCGAATGGATGAGATCGTGTCTACGGTGAAGGAGATGGACAAGCAACTAAAGTCATCTGAAGATATTTTAGATTGCAGGAATGTACCACCCATGCAGATTGCATTGTTGTGATTCTATGCCTGTTGACTGATGGAGCTATGCATGCCCCATTTCAGGTGCATGGATGCGCATGGACCACCTATATTTTTTACGGTTCATTTGGTTGGGATATATCAGATTATTAGATAATCTGATAATTTTTGAGAATCATTTATTTGAAAAATGATTGCAAAGGAAAATAACTTTCACCATGTTTGGTCGGTGCAAAAATTATTCCAAAAAATGACACTGGAAAAATGTTACTTCATTTGATTAGAGATAAATTTATATAGGAATATAACTAATTATAAATATATCCTTCAATATAAATAATTTTTAATATAAGAATAGCATTATCATCTTCAATAAATTTTTATATAATGGCTATAATCACATAGTCCTTTACATATTGTCATCTTTATTTAATTTTTTTGTAAAAGCTCTTTATTGAATAAATTAGAAAAGGCATCAGAACAAATCAATGATTACATATGCAGCTTTATTAGGGATATTTTTATCGTATAGATTACCATCACTTGGGAATTTACCAAATATCAATCCTTTCATGATATTTGTTTTATCTTTTTTCTCCAAAAATAAACATGTGGTTACCAATTTTTTTACCATCTCTCTTGTTTATTTTTCATACCAAATATGATAATATGATATGCGATTCATTTTTTCATGCCAGATTATCTCCAACTAAACAAACCCTCAGTGGCACGAAAAATATTGGTGAGGTGGGATTTAACCATACATGCTGCACTCACTAATCTATTGGTGGAGCTTGAAAGGTATCTGAGATCTCTACTTCCTAGCATGCAGTTAAATACTCCATCCATCTGAAGTGTAAAGTAAAGCTAGAGACGTACAGTTAAAAAATTATTTACAGTAGGATTTGCATTCGATTGTAATTATTGATGTTGTAGCTCTTTCCTAGTTTGATCAGTTCTTTTCAAAAGTTATTCTCATCTATTTGCTCAGAGATGTTTCTGGAATGCAGGTTTGTGTCTCCTGCCGCTACATGCGATGCTTTGAGTTCTGGAGCCTTCACTTGATATCTGATGGTCCCATGAACTTGACGGCAAAGAAATCTCTCCAAGAATTATGGAAAATCTCTGCTATGTAGGATCCTGATGAACCTGGACGACAGCAAAGAAACGTGGCGTGTTCGAGACGACCATTTCAGTGAATTAATCCATAATGTTTGGTCCAGAAAACTGTCCATTGCTTCACAGACATGCTCTCTTCAGACGGAGTTTGTGGTGGCTAGTAAAGCAATCCATTACCACCATACACTTCATTCAATTGGAAGAATTAGTTGCGAGTCCACCACAATAAAAAAAAAATTATGTGCTGCTTCAATCATGGCTATCCACTTCATAATGGATGACAATATGCCAGATATTCAATCGGATTGCCACACTTGATATTGGCAATCATCATTTATATTTCCTTTCTGTCATGATTTGAACAGGATTTGTAGGTGCACCATAACAGTTTTTGGTGCGGTGGACCGGCAGGTAAAAAACCACACATTGTAGCCTCTGATAGCCAGAAATATAGGGGAAAATTTGAACAACTTGCAATTTTCTCATCTCAACGGCCCACTTTTTTCTTCTCTTTTGGCTCTTTCCCTTGTTACTCCTAAATAAATCTCATCAATTCCCCATTTCATTTTCCGCAAGGAACCTTCTCTACTGAGCCTTCTCCAGAAGTCCCGAAACACTCGTTCTCTTCTTGTCCGCGGTTTTGCAGCAGAAAGGAAGTGCAGCGACATCTACTTCTGATGGCAATTAACAGCAGAGGAGCCGCATATCCTGCTCTCAAACTCTCCAACTCGATTCCTCTTCTCCTGCCCTTCTCCAATGTTTCCATGTCATTCAAACCAACAAATGTCAAGCTGGAGAAAATTCAGCAGCGAGAGATGGTGTTCTCAACGAAGGGGAGCTTGGGATCCCTGAAAGGAGGAACAGGACTCTTGGAGCGCCCACCTTTGATCAGTCCCAGTTCGATCCCCTTCCCAAGCACAAGAAGGTACCAATTTTGTCCATTCTATTTCCACTTGCTTCTCCAATCTTGTTTCCTTGATATGCTCATTAATTCATTTAATGTTGCAATAATTAGGTCTTCATCACTTTGGAACTTCCTGTGTTATCACATCAGCAAATATGATATTTGGCTCCGCCAAATCTACTTGTTTGGGGCAATCATAGCTAGCTGTTATTTTTTCTGAAGTTTTTTTTAAAGTTCGATTGTTTCTTCCTTAATATGGGGATGTGGAAGAATGGATTCCTTTGTGATGTGGATTTTGAACTTGCACTGGTCAGATTCCTGCCCTTTCGTCTCTATCAGAAATTTGTATCTTTTGATTCGATCGGTGTCTCCAAGTTATCACCACCGTCACCCACAGCCGAGGCATATTTTTTTCAAAAAAAAAAAGTGCACCTTGATTCCAAAGTTACAACATCAAGATTATAAATTAAAAACCTTAACATCCAGTTTTAGCTTCCTTCAAATGGAATGAAAATTTTCCATGCAATAAGATATATACTCAGGCTAAAAAGAGCTTAGATAAGACTTGTAATGTGCATATGCATGTATGCATCCTTTACAATCTAGTAAAAGTTGTTTCCTTTTTTTTATTTTTATTTTTACAGGAGGAGATATTGGGCGATTGAGTGACAGGAAAGGTCTTGGCAGTGGAGACAGCTACAAAGTTCTTATGATTGATGATATACGTCACACCGAAACATTAGGTAGTGAGAATGAACTCTTTATCAAGATTTAAATATATTTTTTGGAATTCAGAGGGGACCAATTACCACCTTTTCTGCCTTCTTATTCCGATCCCATTCTCTGGAGTATGACTCTAAACAAAGGCTAACCTCCACCAGGGATGATACCATCTGAGCAAGTACTCTGTAGTCTCAAGATTTAAGTATCTTACAGTGTTGAAAATGACTTCGTTTATCGCTTAGACAGGACATACCATAGGACGTAGGAAACATGATCTTAGCAATGATTATTTTCGTATCGTTTGCTATTATTATTTGTTTGTTTCTCTGAGCTCTATCCATTGCCTCTATAATTCTGAAGCTCCCGTTTTGTTCTTCTGCAGTTGAAAAAGCCTTACCACAGGTTGTGCCGTCCATAACGGCTGCTGATGCAAGAAAACTCTTTCACGAATCTCGGCAGAAGGGTGTTGCAGTCGTTATTGTTACTGTGAAGGTAATGAACTAAAACTCGCTTAAAAATTGCTTTGCTTGACACCTAGGACATGTCTTCTTCCTAGCAACCAGCTAAGCTCTATCATGGAACAGGAGCATGCTGAGTTCTACGCACAGATGATGGTAAGATGGGGATTGCGCTCAGCTATAGAACCAGACTCGAATATCGCAGTATGAGGAAGCTCACAGCTTGGAATCGCCTTCTTGCAACTTACCAGAGTTAAATTTTCGACACACCGTCAGAATTGACAAGAAAGATTAGGCTGATAATATATAAATCTTACAGAGAGAGGATTGAGTTCGCCAAGTGTGCGATTTCATATTCTAACATATAACTATAATGTATGACTCAGCACTCAGCATGAGTCGTGATGCTATCTTCTAGATGGTCATCTTTCAATTGGGTTTATGAGTTTAGTAAAGGATGGCTTCGATCATATGCTTGTATAGTGCAAGATACCTATTGTGGTTGCTGATGCTATAAATATCATACTCATTGCGGAGACACGGTGATTATGGTATGTTGAGAGTCACGCTACAAACTACAAGCTGGACCGGTGACGAGGGTGGTGGATATTTTGTCATGATATTGGTCATAATAATCATTGTTGATTATGCTGGTGTGATGACGGTGGTACAAATTCATTTCCTTCCCAGGAATTACTTTGCCCCACCTCATGATATCTGGCTGGCCTCTCTGAGAATGACTCGATATGACATCCTAAAGACTTCTAGACTTTCCTTTTCACATATTTTACCATACGCTAGCAAAATAGGCTAGAAAAACAGGTTACCAAAAGCAGACCACAAAAGGAGGAGGAACAGTCATCTGGTCAGGCTTATCAAAAAATTGATCTGGTTGGTTCTTAATAACGATTTTTGAAACTCGTCATAACCTCACATTTTCTCGTTTCATCATGGAAATACAAATTTCTAAGATTAACATTACTGATATAATAATTCTTGCTTAAAATGCCAAATTCATTTTATTGCAACTATCAAGACAGGTTTAAGTAAAAGATAGCGAAAAAGAAAAGAAAGCACTAGAGATCCCTATGGAACCTGGATCTGCCAGACTGCATCCACTGGGATGAGATTCCAGGTCAAAGCCTGAAGGTGGCACTCCCACCATCTCTCAGAAAGAAAAGGGAGAAGCAGGAGGTTGTTGTGGTTGGAATGGATACCACAAGAACGAAATCGGCTTTGAGAAAGGAATAAAATAGAAAACAGGTTTCTAGCACTATGACTTTCTTCACGCACATCTGATATCATCAGTCATGTAGTTCCAAGTCAGAAGAACACCTAATTTGCAGCTTCGGCAGTTGAATATATGATTCAACATGACAATTGACCGTTAAAACAAGCTGGATATACATCCCATCTTATGTCATCATATGTTTGATATAAACTAGTACAGTTGATGAAAGCATGATCCCCACAACAATAGTCCCATAGGGTCTGTCATTCTTCCAGAACATTTATAGCTATTACAGATACCAAAATCTTGGATGCAAACTGTCAAGTATCATAAGTTAAAATTCAACCAACCAGCAAGATACACATAGGCACTGTAGATTCATCAAAACCAAGGTCACTTAAGATCAGAAAATTGCAGGTAGCTATGACCCGCCATAATAATTAGGCTATAATATCATGTAGTAACGATATATCTATCAAAACTGTCAAGTTAGTCCAGAATTTGGCCAAAGAAGTTGACCTCACCCTTGGAGATTTGGAGGTCCATAGCTGATAAGACAGTAATAATCAGTCAACAAGCACATGGAGGAGCTTTTCTGGACTAAAGTTGCCAATCTATGGAAGAAAGGCCCAATCTCTCCAATATCTGATTTGTCCGAGAAAAATGCCTGTTGCACAAGAGGTAGATAAGTCAGAAGATTCGGCTCACAATTTTTTGCTAAATAAATAAGAAACAATTGGTCCCACTCTTCCCAACTACAGGCAGAGAACCAGGAAACCTAACAAACTACAGGCTTGAGAGAAATTGATACATGTTCCCTAATGCAGGCACTGAGGTGGGTGGTGCTTCTGAAACCACAATGAGCAAGAGCAAGTGATAAGCAGGGCACGCAATATTGGACAGCAATCCCTGATGAAATAAGAAAAACAAGGCTATGTTTATAAAACTACTTCCACATTCTCTGGCTAGTTATCTCGGCTCAAGGCAACACCATTAAGATGGGCTGCAGTCCCATCCCTTACATTTCCATTCTTCCTTATGTGAGGTCCCTATTTCTGTTTTATTGCTCCCCATTGCCAAGACAATGGCCAATGCTTGGCCTGATGGTTGGTACCTTCCTTTCAGAGGTCTTCATTCCAAATCACCCTGAAGTCTCTTGAATTCTTGATGGGCAGATGGATGGAAGGTGTAGCATTGTTCCAAGCAGCAACCATGACAGGATGTATATAGTGTGAAATTATCTTAAAAGGACTGAACATATTCAAGTTTACCTACTACTTCTTGTAAAGTATAACGATTCGTTGTGGTGATGTTGTGTCTTAGAAGCTGCAACAGGAGGTGTAAATGGTATGCTAAAACTCGACAAGTCAACTCGACCATTTTATAATAGCTGGGTATGGATCCAGATTAAGGTTTTTTTTTTTTTGGTAAGGATCCAGATTAAGTTTTCAACAACCTTATACGATCAAATTCTGACTCTATATATGGGATCAAATTTCTTATTGAATCCAACTCAGATTTGGATTTATACCTTTTTCTCATGCATGTTCTTCTTAACTCTCATCCATTGCCATTTTAGTTCCAAAATCCTAACCAACATTTAGATTTTGATTTATTTCAATCAAACTAAACATAAATAGAAATCTATATCTGTTTCAAAAGTGATTAAATTTTTTTCAAAACCAATCTTTCACTTCCCATATTGTGCTCCTTTCACATTGCAATCTGCAATAGATTATAGATTATTGCAATAAAAATCTTTTAGTTTTGGAAATCATTAACCTTTCACTGGTTAGCGCATAAAATAATACCCAAAATGGAACCTAAAAACTCGAATCCAATTATCAATCGAGTTAGGATGCAAGTTCCGAGCTTACTCATTTTGATGGATCCAAACGCAAACCCAAACTCAATTTTTTATCAAGTTCAGATGCGGATACAGCATGGATCCAACCAGTTTACAGCCCTAGTTGCAACCATGAATTGATGAATGGCTGGAAATCTCATCTATTGTGAACATGGAA
This sequence comes from Elaeis oleifera, assembly GCA_000441515.1. Lineage (NCBI taxonomy): Eukaryota > Viridiplantae > Streptophyta > Magnoliopsida > Arecales > Arecaceae > Elaeis > Elaeis oleifera. The sequence continues at coordinate 411,944 of KE505090.1, forward strand.
AGACAAACCTGCATCCGAAGAAACCTCTATCAGCAGATAAGCCTGATGGATGAGCAGCTCTTAGAATGTGATGTTTTGACTCATCAATCAATCTGTACATAGCAAGAGCACAAATGTAAGTGGAATCCAAATAAATTCGAGTTACTGATGACTCTAATCAACCAGATTTAGTCAAGATGGTTCATAAAATTAACAACATTTAGCTTCAAACGAAGAATGCTTAAGTTCAGGATGACTAAATAACAATTTGGAGAAGAAGGAAAGGCGATCCTTGTTGTAGTGATCCTACACATCTTCCACGAAAATTGCAATTAATGATCGTCTTTTCTGCTTTCTTGCAACATTATCTCCTCTGATCATTGTTTCATGGTCATATCTAGTTCTTCTGATCTCTGTGATCCACAAATGAAAATCAAGTTAACAAGCAGAAATTACCTTGACTTTTCTTGAGCAGAATTCCCCCAAAGAAGAAAAACAACTCCAGATTTCTTCTGTGAAATTGTTCGAATCACAGCATCAGTAAATGGCTCCCACCTTTCTTAGCATGTGAATTAGCTTGACGGTTTCTTACTGATAAGAGAGAGGGAAAAAGACAAAACAAGAGAAAATGCCAATTAGCAACTAGAATGATGGTTCCATCAAAATGGTGTAAATTTATCACAAGCAAATGCAACCCAGAGAAAGAATCATTTGTGGAGCTACTCAAGCAAATATACGGTACAAAGTTGATCTATTCCCAGAGTAATCATTACATGTAGAGTGTAATGCTATTCTTGTTACCATAAGTAAAGAAGGCATAGGTTACAGGCACTACATTGTGAATACATGTTTCATATGAGAATCTAAGAGTTATGTCTGTGTGTGTGCTAAAAGATTGAAGCCTCTTCAGCAGCTCAGCCCACAAACTGGTGAATAGTAACTTCAAATACGGTTACAAGTTGACAACAACTACACACTTCATCAAGCATTGGTTTTCATATTCATCCCCATAAAATGCTGCCACCCCAACCACCCTCCCTTTTCTGTCCAGTGATCCTATTGTTCTATGATGCTTGTATTATAGATATTAATGGCATTATAGTCTACTACATAATCAGTTTTCAATGGTTATATACTTGGACAGCATATTTCAGTCTGGGTGAGAGAAACTAATGCTGATTCTTAGAATTGCATGCCTTTCTAGGCTAAAGTCTTTTTTATTTATTATTTATTTTTTTTTTCTGTTGAGGAAACAAGGTCAATGTCATTTTTGCTTTTCAATTCTTATCAACAATTCCACCTCCTCTATTATTCTTTGCTTTATGACTGATTTTATTATTTATCATCCACTCTATCCATGTTCTCATCTTGTTAGAGAACAACGTGCTAATCATGTCCATGCACCTTGGCACCACATCTTATGTGGAGCACCATACTAGTCTGGTGATGCCAAGAAACACTTCCTCATAGATAATTCAAACCTACTTCAATCTTTGATTCTTAGCTCCTTGGTTCTTTCAAATTAATTCCCCTTCTCTCTTTTTTTTTATTACTCTATTCTGTTGTAAATCAAAGCTCACTTCTTTTGGCACTCTATATTAGCAAATGTAGTAACTGCAGTCTAGATAAAAAGAACAAAAAATTCCTGCATTACCATTCAAAGCTTCATTTAAGATGTTCAACCAATAATTTCTCAGTAATGCAATAAATTAAATTAATCAATACACAATAAATAATATTATGAATTATCAAGAAGCTTTTAGATAAAGAAGCATACCAGTGAGGACAGTGTTTAGCAGAAGAACACCCTGCATGAAAATTTGATGTTAGTCCTACAGATGTAAAATTAAACCAACTGCTAAAATGCTTGAGACTGAATTATTCCTAGATATAAAAAAAATTGTGACATATCGCCCTTGAATGGCCAATGTCAAACTTTTAGCTTGGCCAACTAGAAGTGGCCATATTCTGAATGCAGAATTTAGAAGGGGAAAAAGAAGAAGAAAAAAGATGAACCTTGAGTTCTGATTCTTCCTAGATTATTACAAATTCCCACTAATGCACAACAAAATTATAACAAGAGAAAGTTCGAGTCAGTATAGAATTATGCATGCATAATAATTATGTATTAGAACTATGAATAATGGAAGATGACAAAGAATTGCATAAATGCAGACCGTGTACACGAAAGAGCTATAAGCTCCAAATGATACTGTCCTAAAGAAAAAAAGATGACATGCACAAACATGTCATATCAAACCATCATTTACCTGCACAGCCCATCTTTCCAGATTCCCATTGGATGGAACAGAACAACCAACATCGTTTTGAAGTTCCTTGAATATATTGACTAAGCTGGAAGGCATCTTAATGCCCTCTGGCACTGAGAAGGCAAGACCCATAGCTTGACCAGGTCCATGGTACGGGTCCTGAAACAAGAAGGATATCTGTGCTATAAGTTTGCCTGCATACACAAAACAAGACCTTTTTATGTTGTCGATGTTCTACATAATTAAAGATCAGTAAAGTAAAGCACATCCATCGGGATGGAATCCCAAGTCTAACAAACGCGACTCTAGATAGACAGAAAAACAAAAGTGAAAACAAATGAGAAAAGATTGCTATCACGTGTACTCTTTTGCAAGCAAGTCTACAGCTTGTACGGAATTATAGAAAGCAACAAGATTTATCGAAGCAAAGCAATGTTAACCTCCAGTCTCTACCCGACCGAAGGAATATGCATGCATTCGGTTCTCTTCTTAATATACGGTGCAAAAACTTCCTTCTTGAAATAACCAAGAGAGATGGTGCAAGGCAAAGACTTGGGAGGAGGGAAAAAGTATACCTGTCCAATGATCACCGCCTTCACTCGATCGAAGGGCGTCGAGTGGAGGGCATTGAATATAAGATACGGAGGAGGATATATCGGCACGCTCCCACGAACCTCCCACTCCACAAACCTGCACAGATTCTTGGCATAGGGCTTCTGAAGCTCTCCCGGAAGCGCCTCCAACCACGTCTCCTCCACCAAAATCTCCTCCAGCTTCACATAGTCCATCCCCTCAGCTGCATTACCCACCGCCCATCACTCGCCACTATTCCCTCAAAGAACCAATAAGAACTGTACGGCAACCCAAGTAATCAACTAAATACCTTTGGCTCGCTCGATTTTTCGGTGCAGAGCCGGAGATTTCGCTTCGACCTTTCTAGGGCTTTGTTGATCTCGATCCTTCTCTTCTGGTCTGGGGTGAGGGTCGAGGGGGATATCCGTGGGAGGAGGTCGCCACCGCTGGAGGCGCCGTCGGTGGGAGAGGGCTTGCAGAGGGCGGAGATGGAAGATTTGGGGGTTAGGTTTTCCGGGGACGTGGGTAGGGATTTGAGGCGCTTCACAGGCTGGAAGATCTCGACTAGGGTTTTGGAGGAAGATGCCATTTTAGTCCTTTTTGAGGGACGGATAGGTTTGCCGGCGATGGTATGGGACGTGGGATTTTATAGGCGGGAATGGACGTCGGTCCTTTGGCGGGAGAAAAAGCTAACGGACGGATCTGACTCCTCCTCCCGTGGATTTTCCTTCACAATAATGGTATAGATAATTTTAACGGATAGAGACCAAATACAAAATACAAAATACCACCCAGGTGTATTGGACAGATTGAGCATACTCGTTATTTTAGAGTATTTTTTATTTTTCTCACAATCATTGAATTTGGTAGTTCAAAAGCTAAAATAGCGTCTAGTCTGATAAGTTAGCCTTATTCTACCTCTCCATAACAAGACATGTTATCCTCTGTAATGTAATCTTCCTCCCTCCTGTCTCTCTCTTCCCCTACTAGCTCCATATTATTTATCAAAAAAAAAAAAAACTAGCTCCACATTAGATAATTTAATTTATCATTAAATTAAATTTGAAATGAGTTGACGATGACTCGGTGATACCACCGGTGACAGCGTACAATCATACGAAAGAAGGAGATATATCCAAGTGAGTAGATTAAAATATATTGAAATGAGTACGAGTCTACCCCTAGTTCAGAGCTTGAGCCTAGTTCTAATTTGTATCAAGCATAAAAAATAAGGTTCAGCAAATCTATAAAATTCACTAAACGGCTAAAGTAGTCAAAAATCAATCTGCATAGATGAGCTTTCATTCCGTCAAGATCCCATATATGTATTATAAATTATACAATGTAGTCGGGAGTCTATTAATTTGTAAACACCCATGTCTTAATGTTTTTTTGACATGCTTTGGAGCTTTTGTTGGTACCAAACATGCGTAACCATTTCACGAGTTCCTTGCGAAAAGGAAAAAAAAAAAAAAAAGAAGGAAGGCGGGCGGGGCGGGGCGGGGCGGGGCGGGAGGTGGGTGGGAAGGAAGGAGCTTGAGCTAGTCAACCGAGGTCAACCCAAGCTGCTTCAGATCAGACGGTCCCGGACACCCCAACACATCACTAAACCCTCTTGCTTAAGAATCACAGCCCCATGCACGTCAACGATACCTGGCTCCCACCAATGCATGTCGACTTATCAAGCGATTATCCACACCCGAAGCCCATCGGGTCAACAAAGACGAGAGAAGAATGGGCCGGCAGTCTCCAACCCGAGCTCGTCTCCGACCCGCCCGGCTCCTCGCTATACTTATATCGCTCAACATGTTCATGGCGACTTGCGTCTCCGTCACGCGCTCCTCCCCCTTCGCTCCTCCTCCATCCGCTTCTCTCTTGCCCCCATATCCCATCGCCCCAATCTTTCTCCTGTCCTCTCTGGTCCTCCTCCTTCTCCCTTTGCCTCCATCGCCTCCCTAAATCCACCACTTCCGCCGCCGCCTTCTTCTGCTCCGCCCCCCTCTCCCCCATGGCGGCCGACGACGGTCTCGATTCCAACCCCTCCTCCAAGACTTCGTCTTCCCCCCTTCGATGCCGTCGAGGCGAAGCACGTCCGGCCGGGGATCCGCGAGCTGTTGAGGAGACTCGTAGATTTCGCTTTCCTGCGTTCTTGATCGGGATTTAGGGTTTTTGGGATGTTCTCGATGATGATGTTCTTTTTTGGGTGTAGGAGAGCGATTTGGTGGAGCTGGAGAGGACGGTGGAGCCGACGTGGCCGAAGCTGGTGGAGCCGCTGGAGAGGATCGTTGATCGGTTGCAGGTGGTCTGGGGGATCGTGAACCATCTCAAGGCTGTTAAGGATTCGTCTGAGCTACGTTCCGCCGTCGAAGAAGTCCAGGTTTGAGTCCGGTCTTTATTTTTCTCATGATGTAATCATCTTGTGGTTGCTCATTTATATAGATTTGGATGGAACTCCCGTTTCGGAGTGCGTTGTCTTTCTTTTAAATGTCTAGGTGTTTAATCTTGTGCGATCAGCTAATGATATCGTGGCTTGAATTGATCGTCTATCTGAAATTCTTCTACTTGTAATTCCCTTTGTGGTTTTCAAAGACTCAAAAGCAGACGTGCTAATTCTTCTCCGTTCAAAACTATCATCATAATTTATCACTTAGAAATGTTTTACATCAAGGGACTATCTATAATGTTCTGACTGATTTGCCAGGAACTTGGTTGTAAAAATGATGTAGTTGAATGTAAATGCAGCCTTTTAGATTTACTTTCAGCAATCTATTTATTGTTTATTTATTTAATTTTTTCCCATTCTGCTGCATATCTTCACATTGCTTGTTTCTTTCTAACAGCCTGAAAGGTCAAATTCCAGCTAAGGTTGGGACAGAGTAAACCCATTTATGAGGCGTTCAAGGCTATTCAGAATTCTTCATCATGGGAAACCCTTGCCTATGCCCATAAGCGCATAGTAGAATGTAAGTATTGTATTCTTTGGCAACTCTGTAGTTCTTAGATATAAATAGATTGAGAAATGTAGAACTTGTCCTTTCAGTCTTTTTTCATGGAATAAGTGAGGTATTGTCTTTTTTTAGTAGTGATTCCATGTAGCATCAGAAAACATGTTCCCTCAGCATTATTCATTGTCTCATGGCCTACATAACATCGAGCCCAGATAATGATTACCTTTATTTTTAAGGATTTCTCTTTCTTTCAAGTTTTTTAGCCAGCAAAAGATTGAAATATGGCTTTCTGTAACATTTCTAGACAGTGAGAAAACAGAAACTAAAGCAATACCATTCGCTGTCAAGAAGAACAATTGAAACAAATATAATATTTCTTTTAACAGTTAAACCAATGGTTGGATTGATAATCTTTTACATGAATATTTATTTTTTTAATGAGTAACTTTATCTATCCAGAGTAAAAACCTCCTTCCTGTGATAATGATGCGGATGGAAATAAACTGCCATCGACCTTTTGTTGTTTGTTTTTCGAATTTCCTGATCATTTAATTATTTTACTGGACAAGATGCCTTCTTAAATATTTATTTAGTAAAAGAGAAATGCGAAATAAACATCAAGCCTCAGAAACAATCCTGGCAATCAGAGTCAGTGTCCTCAAAACTTTTCTTTGCAGGGGCCTGCCACCTAAGCCATTCACCCCTAAACAGGAGCTAACCCTGATTTCTCAAGTTAGTATTTTCATAAGCAAAAAGTGACCCTTTGTCACTACAACATATGATGCTGGCATGCACAGAGAAGGGAGTGTGAATCATATTAAATCATGGCCTTTTCTGAATGATAATGGGAAAGGTAGAGTATAATAAATCCAACTTGGTTCTGAATGGTGGATGAAGTGTTTGCTTAAAGGAGTTACTTATCTTTCTATTTTTTAATAGTGCAGTAGTATTTCTACATTACTTATTGATTTTGTTGTTTTTATTTAGATGAATGCCTAAGCATTTTTATATAAATTAATTTATATATTTGTCCATGTTGGATGTCTCCTCATTGTCTCAAGTGATTCTCTTCATTTTGCAGTACAAATTAAGGAAGCTGTTCTTAATGGCGTTGCTCTCAAGGATGAACAAAGAGAGAAGTTTAATGAAGTCGAACAAGTACAGTTTAACATTCCAATATGTGGCTTTTATTGTTTTATTTTTGAATTATGGAATAATTGTCTTGATGCCCTTGTGCCGGCCTACCTTTCTCTGTTGTGCCAGTTAATTTAAATTCTTCAACGAATTTTAATTCTACAAGATTTAGATGTACGGCCTGTGTTTGCTCTTATTATTCCATCATTCTGCTTAGCTTTGCCAGTTCAATTATTATTCCATCATTCTGCTCTTTTTGTTTTTGTTAGCTTTGCCAGTTCAGTACCACTGAATGACAGTTTAAAATCCAGTATCTTAAATGAATGATCTGAAGCTAATCTACTTCTTTTAGAAACAGCTTAAAGAATCTGGATTGAAATGAATGTTTATGAGAAAAGTAACAATTCCCAACATGGTCCCCTATCTTTCAATACATTGAAAATGATTAGAAGGCAAAAGAAAAATTGGAACTCGCTTGTGAAACTAAGTTGACAATTTCAGGACTAAAATTTAAACTCAGATCAGCCAAACTCAGTTTTAGCATAAGCTCAATCACTTAGACATGCTAATTACCATGATAATTTGGGCTCTTGGAAACGATTCTCTTCATCTCTCCCCCCTCCTCCCTCTTCTTCTCTTTGCAATTAGGAGGGCTAATCTCCACCTTTTTATGCTATACCCCTGCCCACGCTAAAGGTGCTGAATCAAATTGGAATCAAATCCCTGTCTCCTAGCCCAAGTGGTAAGTGTTGAGACCACCTGAGCAAGCAATTAGTGTTTTTACAAACAATTCAGTTGGAGACAGCGATATAAAAGTCCAAATAAATGTGGAAATTTTTCAGAACTCAGGAAAGATTTTGGATGAATGAAAATTAGGAAACAATGCAATATTGTTATACACATTTATGCAAAGCAATCAATGGAGAAGCAAGAACAACAAACAATTGCAAAAACACCATTGTAAACTGCATTTCAAATTTTCAACATTAATTGTAATTCATAAATGTTCTTGAATTAATTTTTGATAAGTTGTGAATAGGCTATGAAATATGTGAATAATTGAGTAATTGTTAATTAGCTTGTCTGTTGGCAATCATATAATCTGCAATATAGTAAATTGCTAAAGAGCAACCTGACTTGCTGATGGTTTGTTATTTTTTTTTCCCCGTATGGATCCATCTTTTTGAGCTGTTTTCTTGAATGATGTGCAGGAACTTGAGAAATTATCACAAAAATTTAGCGAAAATGTCTTGGATGCCACCAAAAATTTGAAAATTGATTACGGATAAGAAGGAAATTGAAGGGTTGCCTGCTACAGCGCTTGCTCTGGCAGCACAAACTGCAGCATCAAAGGTGTCTTTTCTTTAGAATGCTAAATATATAAAATTGTCTTTGTTGCCTCTGAATTTAGTCCTTCTGTGCTATTTTTGTAGTTTATAAATATGTTTACATGTGTTTTTTATATTTTTAATAATAATATGATCAGGGCCATGAAAATGCTTCTGCTGAAAATGGGCCTTGGATGATAACATTAGACATCCCAAGCTTTCAACCTGTTATGCTACACGCAAAGAACCGATCTTTGCGGGAAGAACTTTATCGTGCTTTCGTTACTCGAGCCTCTAGCGGGGATATTGATAACACTCCAATTATTGGTCAAATTCTGAAGTTGAGGTTGGAGAAGGCAAAGCTTCTTGGCTATAGTAACTATGCTGAGGTATGATGTGTCTAATGTTTATGGTGCCCATTCCCTTTGGCTGAAGAGTAGCTTCTTTCTGAAGGTAAGCATGGCAATGAAAATGGCTACCATCGATCGAGCAGAAGAGCTTCTTGAAAAGCTACGTAGCGCTTCCTGGAATCATGCCATTCAAGGTCCTATATTTCATCTTAGTTTCTCGTACTTGTTTTGCTGCAGACCTACATAACAGATTTACAAAGAACACAAGGGGTTGCAACACATGTTTAGGAATGTAGTGTGCTCGTCTTTACATACACTGCTTCCGTTCTAATTTCTCTCTCTCTCTCTCTACACACCCACACAGACTTGGATAGTCCAAATCCAGTTAGATCAAAATTGGATAATGGTTGTCTTGTATTGATGATCTAAGCCATTGGATGTGATCTACTACCTCAAAACTGCTTGCACACCAAAAATCATATGATTTGGAGATCTCTAGTCTTTACATCAAGTGATCAAAAAAATATATCTAATTTAATTTTATTTAAGTTTTCAATTTTTGACTACTTGATGTATGGATCAGGGGTCTTTGAATTATATAATTTTGGTGTGCAAGCAGTTTTGAGATAATAGATCACATTCAACAGTTTGGATCATTGATATAGGATCCTTATTATCCAGTTTTGACTTGACCGGATTTGAATCCAAATCCGATTGCCCTTATTCTAGTCTGCTCTCTCTCTGTCTATGTATGTATGTATGTATGTATGTATGTGTGTGTGTGTGTGTATAATAAGGGGGTAGTATGTGTGAGGTGAGTGGGCACTTTATTGTTTCATAATTTAGTTTAATGTCTCTGCAGGAATCGATTAGCTGTTCTGAAAATATTGATCTGTACTTGTCATGAATATGTAATTGGTTTCCAATTAGATTGCTGGTTCAACAAAGAGAGTGGTATTTGGCAGTGCTCTCTCTCTTTCTATCTCTCTATCTCTCTATGCGCACACACGTATTTGTGCACCTTATTTTGACTAGCCTAATATTTGTACTTGTATAATTAGACCATGCACAAGCACCAAGAGTTTGTTTAATGCATGGTAATTGTTGGAAAAGATCTTGTTCTATCTGTACGGATGGGATGAACCTCATCTTCTCAGATTGGTCAACCCTATTTGGTTGATGCTTCCTGAATATTGATTCTATTGAGAATTCATCTTTCATATGATAGAAGCTGAGATTTTAAATCTCATGGAATGGAGCGGTTCTAATTTTTCAATGGAACGGGACATGTCAACATCTCGCCCTATCCCAACACCTGGGACAGGGGATGTCTCGATCGGGATGGTCAGATGATGGCGGGATGGTCCTCTCTCAATATATGGGATGGTACCCCATTTTGGTGTTCCACAGGACGTCCCGTCAGAATCTGAATTCTTGATAGAAGTGCTTAATCATATTATTTTGGAAGAAAATGAAAAACTTCTTAACAAATACATTCTTGGAAGATATGGTGCAAGGTCCGCTCTACCGATATCAATACCGGTACTCATACCGGCATCGGATGGTACGGTATCGGTATTGTACCGTACCGACACATGGTACGCTCCAGCATACCAGTTCGATATCGATACAATTTTTTTGTTTGTTTTATTTTTTTGGATCTTCAAGTTATTAATTCATAATTATAATCTCAAAATTACGTTATATTGCATATTATTGACATATTTGGGTTCAATCTTTGAATTCGATAGCGGTACAGAGAATTTTGATCCAAATTTTAATATATATTTATTTATATTATATTATAACTTTATCATCCTAAATTAAAAAAAAATAGTATAAATGTGAATTAAAATGTATCTAAACTTTTAAAGTACAAAGCACGAATAATGATATATTAATCTTGAGATCTGCTCTGCATTTAATATCTCGTCGAGTGTCTGTGATGCTCGTAGATATCTGGATCATTGGTATAGTCTGGAGAAACATCAGTCTATCCCTCTAACCAAGAAGCACTGTACTCCTGAATATTCATCCCATAAGACATCCTCTCTGGATTGTAAGATATTTCAGATCTCTCACTAAAACTCTGACTCTGAGAAGTATCCTCGGGATGATGGTATGGCTGTGGAGAAGCTCATTCAAATATGTCGGTAGCAAAATCTGATCCGTAAGATGCTCCAGGCTGCATAGGGTAGTAACTACTAGAAGACGATGCTTCGGATGCACCATATTCATATGGATCATAAGGTGGCTGCAAATTATAGGATCCATAATACGAGGATGATCCAGATACATCCATGGATCCTACTCCACATGCAAGATCATCTGCAGCTGCATCGTATGCTGGACGACCTCTAGGAGCCCATTGTTTATATGAAATTGGCTCCCCACAGTCTCTACCGACTCGTCCACCATGGTCTCTATCTTATGTGGCATGTGTAAACTGGGACTCACTGGTGAATCGAATATCATCTTGCGGCTGTGTTCCATAAGTAGTGGTCTTCTGTCCTCCAGTTTTCTCTGGTCATCAGATCCATGACTACTATTATTAGTACCATCATCACTCTTCCTGATCTCCGAATCTAAGTCAGATAGTTTCTGTACTCTCGAGAGTGGTGCACGTACAACTGTCTTTCTTTTTCCCCTTGTGTCCCTCTATGATTGAGTTTTCTGTGATTGGGAGGATGGATGTCTTGTTGCTGACCACCGACATCGTCTAAACATTTCTCGCTCAAACCTCTGTGAGGATGTACCGGACATCGAGTCATGTGATGAATGAGTCTTCTGTGTCCCTTCAGACTGTGACTGATCAGCTAGAATTTTATGTAGAATATTTTTTCTGCCCATTGTCCTGGATCCACCCTGATCTCCCTAGCTACTACATTGGCTAGTCGTGGAGGGGATTCCGGCTCATCAAGCTCTGGCTCCTGTTGCTGCCCTACAAGCCATCCGATGATCAGATCGTCGTCCTCGTCAGCATAATCATCTAGTATCGGATCAGTGTACTTCAGTTGTACTTCCTCCTGAATATATTTTAGCCTCAATCTTAGATTATAGTGAACATATATAAGATCATTGAGACGCTTTTGTGTCAGACGATTTCTCTGTTTGCTGTGGATAAGGGCGAAAGTCGATCAATTATGCTCACAGCCACTAGCAGAGACCATCTAGAAAGAATGTGGATAGCCACACCTCTCAAATGTTTTGCGGACATTCCAAAATGAATACACCATACAGCTGCAAAAGCAAAATTACATATCAAATTTCATGATATTATTAGGCATATGATGTCAATCTATGCTGCTCATTATTGATATGTAATTTACCTGGATTCATCTTTTTTGCTTACGACAGCTGATGGGATTCCAAAGTTGTCTGATCTCTCTAAACTATTTCGTCTGTAAAAAATATATTTATTAAATTTATAAATATATCGTTGAGTACAGATCGAATTCAATTGAATAATCGCATTTGTTTTAAACTAGCATACCTCTTGCAGACATAAGGATGCGATTTCTGGATGGGGCATCATCTTATATATCACATTACGAAGAGCAACAAGAAGCTCGTTATCTATATCTATCTCAGAAATGGTATATTAGAATCTCGGATTGAAATAGTAAGTTGCATATAAATTCCATAATTGAAATAGTAAGTTGCATATAAATTCCATAATTGATTAAGTACATTTTATAAGTATAAAAAAATATTTAAAGTATTCTTGAATTCGTGCTTACCGGCTAGATGTAAATCTTTACTCATCTGATAGTTTCAACGGCGCTTAATGATGTTAATGAATTTTTGAGTATGCTTCGGATCATTCTCACTGATCTATTTCTTTGTCCTCTCCATCATGTAATATAAGAAGTCTATCTGGGGGTATCTTTCACTATCCATGGTGCGAAGCACCTCGTATAATGGCTTAATAGCCTTCACTATCTTCTCAGTCCGTTGCCAGAATGACTGACTCGTCACCAAGTTCTCTACATGACTTTCATCAGTGCCGATCCTCGCATATCTGCTCTCCTGCCACTCGGCATTGATAAACATTTAACGTAAGACTGCTTTCTTCTGAAGAAGACTATCAAGTGCTATGTAGTTGGTAGCAAATCGTGTGACACTCAATCTCAAGATCTCTCTCCCAGTATACGTTCGCATCAATGAAAGAATCCATGTATAATTGTAGATGAATCTAGTAATAGTCTGGGCAATCTGTACTACCTGCTGCACTTTACGAATCTTCTCAATATCCATCAATATAAGATCAATGCAATATACAGCACATGGAGTCCAGTATATCTGCGGTCGCCGCTCCATCAGCAACTCTCCGGTAGCCTTATATTGTGGCCCATTATTTGTGATAACTTGCACGATATACTGCTCGCCCACTGAATCCATCACCTCCTCCATCAGACTAAGGATATATGCGGCATCGTGCATCTTATCTGAAGTATCAATTGATTTATAAAAAATATTTTTCATCACAATATGTCAAAAATTAGTGATGCTCTGTCTAGTAGGACTAGTCCAACCATCACACATCACTGTCAGTTTATATATGAGCCATTTATTCTTATAAGAACCAATCCATCTTTGCAGATCCTCCTTGGTACTGTGAAGAAGCTGACCATAGATGTTCTTAGGTCCTGGCGGATCTACACCTTGGTCGGCAGCCTCTGTGGCTGAAATGACATATCGATAGTAAGGATTGCCTGCTGCATTTGCTGGAATATGGCTGAAATGAAATCATGATTCAATAGCTCATCACATATCCTTCTTATTCTTTTTTACCATAGTGTCGATCCTCTGCTGCTTTAAACTTTGCTGGAAAAAGTGTGTAGATCCAAATCATGGATGATGGTTCCTGCTGGAATATCTCTGGAGGATCTCCTACTGCCAAAAGCTCCCAACAAAAATGAAATACTGTGTTTGCTCCCTCTACCATCGGGTTCTCTGACCGAGGTACTCTTTCTGAACTCAGATTCTCTCCCATTGGTCGCTGATCCAGACCTCAATTCGTAGCATGATGGTCCAAATTGCTCTTTATACCTGGCCATCTCCTCCTGCCGGTACTGATCATCCAAGCTCGCCTGAATGGCAGCTTCAATTTGTGCCTCCTCATCATTTGGAGCGGAAGCCTCTTCTGACTCTCTAGAGTGATAGGAAGGTGGTTCTGCAGTTCGACGGTCCACTTTCACCCTCTTCTGCTTATTTTTTTCACTGCTTTCGAATCAACGAAGTGTTTCTTCATCAACTGTCGGACCTCCTGTGGGTATTTTCGACACATGAAAATATCAGGATAACCACCAGTCAGGTGCTGCTTCAACCTAGTCACCCCTCTTTCTTGAACTCTGTTGCACCATTTGCATTTTCAATAATGCCGAGTCGAGAGCATCTCGTTATGATCCCAACCAATGTCACGCTCTGAATCTTTCTTCTTATTCATTTCTGCAAGTATAACAAAACACGGCAGTTTAATAATTATTAAAAAATATTATATA
>KE505090.1:426258-438341 GCA_000441515.1 Elaeis oleifera
GAATCTTTGATTTTATTATTTTTTAATTTATTTTTTTAATAATTTTTACGAATAAATATATATATTTAAAAATATATAATTAATAAAATTAACGATTTTAGTATCATCATGGAGATCTTTCAAAAATCTATCATATATGATCAAATCATACCAAAATCATAAAATTTTGGCATGATTTTCTTTTATTTTCTTACTTTTTCGTTCTTATTCTTTTTTTAGCCATAAAATATAAAAATAAAATATTATTAAAAGAATAATATACTACCTTACTCCCGATCGAAAATCAGTGTCTTCTCGAATCAGTGCTGCAATTTGACGGAATTTTTTCTCCTTTTTCTAATATTTTCGGAAGGCTTCGTGTCGTCGAAAGCCTGAGAGCTCTTGGGAGTTCTAAGAGAGCTCTCAGGTTTATCAGAGAAGGAATCCTGGCTGCCACTAAATGACAGCCTAGGTCCCACCACAGCACCCCCCACACCCCCACTTCATATGATATGTTGGTACGGTTCGGTTCAATGCCGAACCAAGCCATACCGCCCGGTTTTGGGTGGCATGGCTTCGAACCGTGCCGAACCGCCCGGTTCGGATGATTTCTCGAAAAAAAGAGCCGAACCGGATCGGCTGGCCTCCGGTCTAGTTCGGTACGCCCCGTACTGGGCGGTTCGGCCTGGTACGGCATTCCTTGATGTGGTGTTTAAATGTTTGTTGGCTTTTTTGGTTATAAATCCAGAAGTTGGTGCTTGTTTCACTTTAAACAGGGACAGAAGTGGTGAACTGCATTTTGAAACCCCTCCAATTCACTATTTTGATTGTGCCATATGTAGGTTGAAATCAAGTTCCTGGGAGTGAGTGAACAAAGTAAGGCAACAACTTGACCTGACTTGGTCTAGTGTATTAGATCTGCCCAAACCCACTTAGCTGAACCAATTTGCTTCTTACTTTGCTAACTAGAGCCGTCGACCTAAATCCAGCCAACTTGACATGACCTAGATGGCATGAAATGACTAAACCCGATCTAATCCATCCTGATCGAGCCCAACTTGACATGGACCAAACTCAACTTGATGTGAGACAACAAATATAACTCAGCTGAATATGACCCAGCCTGACCTTAAGCAACTTGACTGAACCTGACCTGAAAGGATCCAACCTGACTGAAATTCCCTATCAAAGCCAAGCAGACCAGGCATAAAATAGTCATGACTTGACAGAACCTGATTGGATCGGACCGTCCCTTGTCACGATAGACCCTTTGACAACGAAACCAGGCACATGCAGATCTGACTTGACCTCAGTTGAGGCCACCTCAATGTTTCAAGATACATTCCAAATAGAAAAGTCACTAGAGCTACAATCATGTGCTGCTAGCAATTAAAGTTGAAACAGATGTTAACACTTGAAGTTTGAACTTGAATGCCCTGTACGACAGTTCTCGAAACTGCACTTCTGTGACTGACAGTTTATGTGCAGCCACGTAGACCTTAATTGTTCCTTTGATTCATACAGATATGGAAGATATTAAGACATTTGCTAGAGGCAAGGATGCTGCAGAAGCTGATGAACTGAATCATTGGGATATTAACTTTTGGAGTGAAAGGCTTCGAGAGTCTAAGTATGATATCAATGAGGTTTGTCTCTTCTCTCATTTGTGCAGCCCCCTTATATGCTGAAGTTTGTTTCACTATTGCCTTCTTTTTTGCATTATCTTCCTTTTGGAACTCCGATTTCTGGTTATGAATCTTATTGTTTCATTTTCCAAAAGGTTTGATATAGGACCACAACCTTTTACTTGGTTGTAATATTACTCTATATTATTTAAAATCTCTTGTTCTATGACATAAGAAACCAGGTGGTGACAATTGTATTGAATTTGTGTTCTTGTAAGAAATAGCAAAAAAGCACTTCCTTAAGATCTGGTATTTTCAAAACTGGAATTGTTGTTTAATGTTGTATGTGCACTGTGTATGAGATTAGTTGCAATGTAAAGATCCATCTTGAGAACCTTAATGTGCCAAGGTTGACTGATGCCTTTCTTCTGCAGGAGGAGTTGCGCCCATATTTCTCACTGCCGAAGGTTATGGATGGTCTTTTTAATCTTGCCAATAAACTTTTTGACATCAGCATAGAACCAGCTGATGGATTGGCTCCGGTAAGGTCTACTTCTCGTTCTACTGCAGTTATGCAAACATAGTACTTGCCACTTCATGGTACATGTTTTTTTTCCCTCCAGGTGTGGAATAATGATGTCAGATTTTACTGTGTAAAAGATTCTTCAAACAATCCAATTGCCTACTTCTATTTTGATCCTTATTCTAGGCCTTCTGAAAAGCGTGGTGGAGCTTGGATGGATGAGGTAGTGGCTCGTAGTCATGTACTTGCACATGATGGGGCTCCTGTTAGGTTGCCTGTTGCCCACATGGTGTGCAATCAAACACCGCCAGTAGGTGACAAACCCAGCTTAATGACATTCCGTGAGGTAATTGTCCCACTCAATGATAATTGGTCAATTTGTAAGTGATCTATCATGCATAGGAGAAATTTCAAGCCACTCCTGTTTCTCATTTTTTGCTGGGATAGAGTGAATATATGCATCCATTTAGCTTATCAGTTGGGCTTTTAAGCAAGATGTATGCTCTAGTTGGATCATGCTGGTCTGAAGTGCTGAATACTATGCCAATTGGTTCTTGATGTAGGTTGAAACTGTGTTCCATGAATTTGGTCATGCACTTCAGCATATGCTTACCAAACAAGATGAAGGCCTAGTTGCTGGGATTCGGGGTATAGAATGGGATGCTGTTGAGTTACCTTCTCAGTTCATGGAAAACTGGTGCTACCAGAGGTAACAATGCTAAACAAGTATTTCCATAAATTCTGAACAAAATAGTCATTTGCATCATTCTAGATAATGGCCTAATACAGATAGTTGGTTTGGTAGGTGGTTCAACTGTTTTTTTTTCTTTCTTTTCCTTCTAAAGACTGGTAGAGGCTACTCCCCACCCATTACCTTGCACCTACTTGTGCCCCACCCAGGCTGGAGCCCAGGCCCACACAACTAGACCACTGCTCATGGAATTGTGCTTAGTATAATCAGGGGTCAAAGTGAGGGCTGATGCCCTTTAGAATCGAACCCTCACCACTTGCCTAAAGTGGCAAGGGGTTATGCCATCTGAACTCGGAACCAAGGTTTAGTGGTATAGGTAATTTGCATTGTCATGCACATGACATTGAATGGATTGTTGTATATGCATAGTTTAGTAGTGGCAAGGTAGCTAGGTGTTAAGCTTGTCAGTAACAATTGTCTTAGATTTGGCAAATTTGGTAGTGGCAAGCTATACACGTACTTTGCTAGTGGCAAAGTTTCAAGTTTTCACTGATTATGAAAACTCTCTTCCTCCACCACACTTGAGCATGCCCCATCTTGGTGAGTTGTCAAAAGTTGATTCTATTATGTGTACAAATGCATGTGCATGTTATAAAATATGCTCTTCCTTCCCCAACCCTGTGTGTTTGTGTGTAGCAAAGCCGGAACTAATATGTGCAAGGTTAAGGTATCAGCATGATTATTATAAAAAAAATAAAATAAAATAAAAACAGTATCAGTACCGGTGCCCTTACTAGTAGCTTATCGGTGCAATGCAAACTAGTACGGTGCAATGCTATAGCAACACATGGTACACCTCTTGATGTCAGTATAACGCTAATGAGTTGATGCACATTTATTGGTATGGAGAGAGATGAAGGGGCATATCAGCACCTGTATCTTCTACAGTTTGGTATAATCAACACAGAGTAGTACAAACACTACTTAAATCTTTGATTATGCACATTTTGGTCTTACATGAAACTTTATGGTTATATTTGTTCATTTAAAATGGAACCTCAAGTGTCTGTATGGAACATGATGGAATGGAGTCGGTGTAGGCTGATCCATTTTGGAATGGAAAACTGGAAATGAGATTAATAGAGCGATCCATATATTTAGTTATCCATTTTGTCCTGGTTCGTTTGAGAACCTACACATCATCATTAAAAATGTTCTTTTAGCAGAAATTTTAAATATAGACGTGCACACGTAGTTATTCATTCGGCTTGGTATATAGACATTTTCTTGTTTTATGTATTTTCAATACACACACAGACACATTGTGCTGTATGAATTGTTTGAATTGAAGGGAAGCAGAAATATCTAAGACATCCCATTATTTATCTTATACTGTCATAACTTCTAGCAGTCAGGTTGAACTTTTCTTTAAGTTGGTGCACTTGATCCTTATGACTCTTAATAAACACATATAAATGTGTGACATCATCATATATTCATGCATTTGAATGAAGAAAAGGTGGCATGGATTGGTTCATGAGAAAATCAACAACATCCACCCCAAGAAAAGCATTCTAGCTGCACCTTGTGATGGTCTTATGGTTGTGGCAGGGATACTCTAATGAGCATTGCAAACATTATGAAACTGGTGAAACCCTTCCAGAAGAAGTTTATTTGAAGCTTCTTGCTGCAAAACATTCCGTGCTGGCTCTCTGAGTCTTCGTCAGGTTAGTGTTGTCAGGTTATGCATTTTACTTCATTCATGCATATGTTTGTTAATTCGTGGATGTGTTTATTTTCATTTGCTGCATCACTTGTGTGATTTTAAGATAAACATTATTGCTGTATGCATGTCCTTCCTGTCAGTGTTTTGCATCTTGTCATTCTTTGACTAATGATAGACCAGCTTATTATTTTGTTTGGGCAAGTGATCATGTTCCCAACATTTCAAAGTGGTCTTGGTAATGAGAGGGTGAGCAGGAGCATGGGGTTGCCCACATGGGCGAACGTAGTTTGTAACATTTCAAGTTTCTGGAGCACAGTATATAACACTTGCTTTGTCAACATTTTCCGGACAACTAAACAGTAGCATAAAAGGGGATCACCTGGCCCTAGTAAACAGCATTTTGAGTGCAATCATGTCCTGTGATTACGACCCCTGGTTTCCTCATAATGATGGGAGGGCCACCATCTGTGTTGGTTGGTGCTGTTTTCTTAGTTTCCTTTGGTTGCGTGTCTGTGATCAACTCTTGAGTGAGTATGTCGTAACCTTCTGAAGCATAGGTCCTCTAGTCATACTCTTAAGTTGCCAAAACTATCTATGCATGACTGCTACATTTCTATAAAATTCTCCAGCCATCTTGTAAACTGGTACTTCATCCAAAGCAGACTCTCACAGCTTTAAGGAAGATCTTTAATTCTTTTGAAGACTGAACAAGGCCTTGTTTACTGGGACAGATATTAAGACCTGTTTCAATGAAGTTTGCTTGTTTAGCACAATCATGCAGCCTCACCCCCTTTTAGTAGGATGTGGGCCATCCATGTTATAAATCAGTTGCACCACTACCTTGACCTGGTTGGGTAGTTTGTTTTAGATGGATTTTGATAATGAAAACTGATACATAATCTCTTCTATTCCCTCAGATATGCATAGATGATTATTTTATTTTTCTCTAATTAATCTCTGTTAACTTCTGCAGATAAGATTTGCTAGCATAGATTTGGAACTGCATACAAAGTATAATCCAGATGGGCCTGAATCTGTATATGATATTGATAAAAGAGTTGCACAAAGAACACAAGTTATCCCTCCTCTGCCAGAAGACAGATTTCTTTGCAGTTTCAACCATATATTTGCAGGTTCAGAGTCCTGTCTCTGTTATGCATTTCTGTTATATATTTCTTGTTTCAGCTCTTTATGCTGCTGCTACTTTGTCTGCTTATAGGTGGATATGCAGCTGGATACTATAGTTACAAGGTAAATCACATCAGCTCCTCATCTCCTTTTCTGACATACATGTATATTCTCTCTAGTCTCATCATACTTTTTGGGTGCTCAATTTTATATATATTTACCATGCAGTGGGCAGAGGTATTGTCAGCAGATGCTTTCTCTGCATTTGAGGATGCTGGGTTGGACAGTGATAAGGTATGACTACAGTTTATCTTGTCTAAGACGTACATCATCTATCCGAAATGATAAGGTTCATGCTACTCCTTACAACTGGGATGGAAGGAATATAGACCAATTTAAACCAAGTTATATCTGATTATCTATTCTATGGAACCTTTAAGTGGGCCTATGTACTCACAGATGAGGCGAAAAGTGTTGCCTTTTAAGAGAACTACAAAGGAATTCAATAATACACTATTAGGTCTCAAGCAAATTTACTTGATGGATCAAAATTTCTTTAATAGTGATTGATGAAAGGTCAAATTGCCTATCCAAAGGTATGCATATTCTAAGTTTATGAACAAATCGCTGTTATTCTGTTTGTTGCTGGTGAATGTTGTGGATTGTCGCTCTAGTACACTTCTATTAACAAGTGCTGATGATGATTCAAAAAGTCTGAAAATCAAATGTCTTTGAGTATAGAGGACCACAAACTTGGACACATTAACAATTTGTACTAGGTGCACATGAGGGGTCATTGCCTAGTGTAATGGTAAAGGCTTGGGCTGACAAGTGCAATGGCACAGGTTTGAGCCTGGGGAAGCCATTATGTAGTTAAAAAAAAAAGAAAAAGAAAGAAACAAAGGTTAGGGTCTGTCCACAATTTGCCCCTGCTAGGAGCCTGGATTGCTGGGAACATAACTGGGTAGTATCTGAGGATCTGCTACTCATATGCATGCAAATTTACTGTGTATGGATATACGGCTTTATGCAAATCATCAAATAAGATAATGTTGCAAAGATAGATCAAAACTAATCCAAGCACCTTGACTTCAAGCGTAAACATTCAAGAGATAATGGAAGGTTTTAAGAAGATTTGATGGAAACAGAATGATAGCTATTCAAGTAGAAGCTTCTTCGCTCCATTTTCCCATCAGTGATATCTATGTCCTTTTGATTTGATGGAAATGCAACACCAAAGCACCGACACTTTGCAATTTTAGTCATGGAAGAGTCATGTAACTCAAAACCTAATATGGAGGCGAGAAGGGGTGGTAAGGCTCATTCCTGTTCAACATAATTACACCACATGAGGAACAAAAGGAACAGCAAATTTATAATATTTACATGTAAATCTGATTGAGTAAAGCAGTCTCCACCTTCCCCTTTTATTTTGTTTCTTATTTCTGTCTTATGCAAATTTAGACCTCTCTATAATAAAAAAATACGTGCTTTCAAAAAATTGCAAAATTCTGATTCGTCTTGAATGCCACATTGAAAGGTACCAAAATGACCTTGAAATGCAATCCTACTGATTTTTAGAAAATTCCCTATCCGACCTACATGACTTCTAATTAAATAGGATTCCTAGACATGAATCCTAATTAAATAGGACTTCAAAATATATAGAAGTATAGAACAAAAAAAAAAATCCTAAATTACATTGAAATTTAAATAAAATTACTTAAACTACCCTAATTCACAAAGTTCCCATGCCACAGAGAGCATAGAAGATAATGTGGATTGTGTATAAACAAGATGTTCCTTTCTTTCTCTTTTCTTTTCCTTGTTGTAATGCTTAGCTAATAGATATTGATATTCTCCTGCACCGCCCCCCCTCTCTCTCTCTCTCTCTCTGTGTGCGCGCGTGCGTGCAGTAATGGACATGCGTACATAGACATTTGCCTGCATGTTTCTTCTCCATATTATCTGTGCTCATTCTTAAAATTAGTTGCAAGCAATCGATTGGTAGATCGGGCCAGCATCTGCAGTTGAATATATTGTTCATGAAGTTCGATTTCAGCTGATGTGTGACCTTTCTTGTGGCAGGCTATCAGGGAAACTGGTCACAGATTTCGCGAAACCATTCTTGCACTTGGAGGTGGAAAATCGCCACTAGAGGTGAGACAAATTGAGTAGCAGACTTATCCTAGTATTGTTTATTCTTTGCTGAGAATACTAGTAAATTTGGGCCCGTAATTCTCCATGTGAGGGGCCAAAAGTACAAAGCCCTGCTTTTGTAGGTTGGCCTTTGTAGTGGCATATGTGAGTGAATTCAACCATTCACCCAGCTAATAATCTGGCACATCGATTTCCAGACTGGCTTCATAACCATCTTTCTTGGTTCAAATCTCAGGCTCCGATGCCTCAATTCCTTCCAATCGATCTTTGTAGTGGTGATGTCTAGAAATTGCTGCATTTAATACTGGTGCCGTGATGCTTTTTTGTGCCTGTCATGCATCCCTCAAACTTTTAGTGCTGCTTGCCATCAAAGACCTGTGGCTGGGCCAAGCATTGATTGGTCTTGGTCTCTTGTTCTCACAATTATTTTATACAAGCGTTCTTAGTTTCTGTGGAGACCTACAAGAGTGCACTGTGTTTCGGGTTCAATGCTGATGTTGTTTGCCTAAATAAATTTTGAATTCTGAGTCTTTCTTTTGTTGTATTTGTGCAGGTTTTGTTGAATTCCGAGGGCGCGAACCTTCACCAGAACCGTTGCTTAGACACAATGGCTTACTACCGATCACTGCCTCTGCTTAATGAATTCTTAGATAAAACATGCATATTTCAAACTACATTAACAATGAAGATGATGCATGTCCTATCAAAGCTAAAAACAGCCATTCTTGGAAAACGGGTACAAACTTTTGCCTGTTGATTTTTCTAGGAAATTGGGATAGTTGAAAAAAGTTGTGGATCAAAATATAATATTCATTGCAACTAAAATGGCTATTGCTCTACGTTGTGTTGTCTTGGTATTTGCCTGTTCATTCTTTCATTTTTTCATCGTTACCTTCATCGTCTTTTTAATGTCTTCTTTGTTCATTTTTTCATTTAATAAAACGGTTTCACTTCTCCTGCTTTTGTACAATTCAGGGATGGAGAAACTTGCCTTTCAACTACCATTTGTCAGTTACGTAAATTTAAGGAGCATGTCTGTTACATTAGTGTGTGCAAATTGTAGCGCTAGGTTTGAAGATTACACGCCTTAAATTAGCCTATTGCAATTTCAAGAGCATAAATCAGCTGTTAAACCCAAATGGAGGCAACTTAACGTTGTTATTCCATCTTCTCATTTCTTCCCATTTCTTCATCTTCCAAGTGTTCCTGGGTTGCTCTCTGTGGTTTAAGATTGGTTAAATTTGTTTCGTAACAAATAAGTGAAAGACCACATGGACACGATGTTTGAGGTAGCTTGCTGGGAACTTCCGTCGTTCCTTTTTCTCTTCACTTTTTTTTTTCGGGGGGGGGTGGGCAAGCAAATAAATATTTGTTGCCAAAAGCTGTTAGAGCTACAAATAATTTAAAAAACATCGTATCATCATATATATTTGTTTAGTCTGATTCAATTTTTTCTTGGATTTTAAAATAAAAGAAAAGTAGAAACAAAACAAGCAAAGTTCTAGTGGACATTCGTTGCTGTCAACATCACTTGGCTGCTGCTTGATGTGCTTAATTTTGTACTCAGAACTTTTTTGAAGCACCTTTGGCATTGCATATGGGAAATAAAATTTGAAATCTATACTACGTTTGGAACTAAAGAGCAACTTGATTTAAATGTTGATATAATCCATGATGCAAAGAGCGAGTAACAATCAAAATTTAATTTTGCATTTTCATGTGGTAACCTTGAAATGGTTTATGGTCATTGTATGTATCATGGTATACAAAATACATGATTTTTTAGCTTTTAGAATAGTTAATAAACCACAAATGGATCAATTTTTAAATTTTTAATTTTCATATAGTACATAGTGATCTGAAAATAGTTCTATGGTCAATACATGGGAAGATGAAATTTCGGTTATATTATAATTAATGAGCTAAAGAGCAACATGATATATGAAAAGCATATTTTATATAGAGACAAGAAAATAATTCTTTGCCAACCATATGGAAAACATGAAATATCAGTCCTAATTCATGTAGCACAGGGTGATCCATGATCCAATTTCATTTTAGGCTTTCATGTAACAACCTCAAAATGGTTTTCTGGTCAGTAAATATATGACCAGTATATGAAAATATAAAAATTAGATTTTAAAATAATTAATGACTTGGATGGAGTTTGGAGCTATTTATAAATTTTATTTTTAAGGCTCATTTGATTCTTGAGAAGAATTCTCTCATTGAAATTTTTTTTTTAAAAGCTAATTTTTAAGAAATACGATATCTGAAAAAATGATATATTTTAGAATAATTTATGTTTGATTGAGCATATATTTTTCTGTAAAAATTATATAAAATATTTATTATATTTTTCATTAAAAAAAAATCTTATCTCATTTTACTCATGATTTTAAGGTATATTTAGAAAAAAAGAAAAGGACCCCAATCACCAACCCATGGGAAAGCAAAAAATTTATTTTTGTATGAATTTTTTTTTATAAAACATAGAAATTTTATTCTCATAAAAATATTATTTTTCAATTTTTTCTCTTTAAAAATTTTAATCAAACAAAGGAGGCTTCTCCAATTTCTATTGATCACATTTTCCCCCTTTCCTTCCTGCAAAGTAAAGAATCCTTAGAGTTTTATGTTATGATCCCAAATGGTTTGATGATTAACATGTGGAAAGATGATATTCAAACCTAATATTATCGATGAAGTAAAAATAATGTGCTAAAAATTTCATTTCCCTAAAAACAAAAATTTAAATCTTAATATAATCTATTAATCATGGAGGGTTTGCTACAAAGCTTTTCTTTCTAATTTTCGTATAACAACCTTATAATGATTTCTCGCTCACTATGCGCATTATCAGCATACGGAACACAAATTGAAATTTTAAAATAATTAATGAATGCTAGGTGATCTATTTTTAAATTTATTTCTATGTTTTCAACTTATCCTAGAATGATTTTGCTGGAGAAAGCATGGATCTACATTCATTTTGAGTCTATTGCATGAGCTGTGGTATCTTTTTGAAAACCGTTGTTAAAAAAAAAAAAAAGGCCATCCGTTCAAATCTTGAGCGGCTCTCTCTCAAGAATTCTAGCCCCGTCTAGAATTTTCCAATAAAAAACCTGGTACGGCAAGCGATGGTATCCGTCCTGCCATGTAGCTGATAAGTAAGGTGGATCCAGCCTTCCAGTGCTATTTGTTTTCTCAAAAAATATAAAAATATATTTTCGTTACCGTCTTTTTCTTCTTCTTCTTTTTTTTTTTTGTAACAAACGTTTTGCTTTCGTAGGTTCTCTCTAAAATACTATAAGATAAAAAACCAAAAATCTTTCGCTTAAAGCAATCTACTTCCAAGACAGTCCATCAAAGAATCCCTTTTTCTTCCTTTAGAAAAGAAAAAAGAAAAAAGAATCCCTATTTCTTTGTTACCGAGGGGAAAAGAATCCATATTTCTTTAGCAGTCAACTGTCATAATTCCTGATCAATCGCTGGAGCATTGTCATCTTATTTTCTCCGAGGAGAAGAGAAAGGCGAAGAGTAGGTGAGGGAGCGGAAGAAAGGGAAATGTCGAGGGCCGGGGGAATCACGAATGCGGTCAACGTGGGGATCGCCGTCCAAGCTGACTGGGAGAACCGCGAGTTCATCTCCAATATCTCCCTCAACGTCCGCCGCCTCTTCGAATTCCTCCTCCAATTCGGTATTCCTCTCTCTCTCTCCCTTCCCACGCTCGGATCAAGTAATTTTAGCTCTATAGCCTCTTAATATCCAGTATCTTCTGATATTTGCTTTTATCGCATCCGTTAAACTGGTTGTTGCATTCAATTCAAGAGGTAAAATTTTGAGATCTGAAAAGATCTTGACAAACTGCTTCGTAATCGAGCTTGTTTTCGCGGGTTTATCGACTTTCTTGTAAAATTAGAGACAGCTCTAGACACGAACCCTTGATTGCCAGGTTTCCTATAGGGATGAATCTAAGAAATAAATTCGTGAAAAAGAATGCTTTAATTAGATGGCCCGGTGAAGCCCTTTGCTGAGACTAGTCAGAAGCCAGGGATTTGCGAGAGCAAGATAGGAAAGATGATATACGGGATGAATTGGGACGATAGGTGGTGGAAAGTTTTGGTCCAGTGGCCTAAAATGACTGGAATTGATTCCGGGTAGCTCTTCAAAGAAAAAGAACTTAAAGACTGCTAAATATAACCCTTCAGCAGTTTTTAAAGCTTTATTAGGGACTGTTATTTGGTTTTT
>KE505090.1:467702-486379 GCA_000441515.1 Elaeis oleifera
AATAATTTATAATTTTTAATTAAAAATATTTATTTTATTATATTTTTTTTAAAAATATATATTTTATTATATAAAAATTATAATTGACTGTAAAAAATTATAATATGATCGTATAAAATATTATAATTTTTTTTTAAAAAAAATTATTATTAAATTTTAATGAAAAAATAAAATATAAAAATAATGGTTACGTGGCCGGTGCATTTTTGTCGTACGGCTGCGGTGCACAAAGCATTACTCATCCCTTACATTGTAATCCCGCCACCCAAATGATGGAGAAATTATATCATATATTTATAGACTGCAAGTCCTCATGTCGCCACGTCAGCAACCGGAGCATGGAGTGAAGAAGTCCAGAATTCCGTCAGCGAATATAAACACCCCCCTTCCTCCTCCCTTTTCCGTTCCTTCTCCCTGGGAGATTGAAGGAAACAATAGGCGACAAAAAGGAAGAGCTTAAATTCCATCGCAGAGAAAAAGAAACAAAAAAAAGAAGCAAAGGTCGCACCAACCCTCGGAATGCCCGTCGTCCGTCATGGATCCACTCCCTCCAAACCTAACCCTTAGTCGGTCCCCGATCTCCAACCCTCCCGACGACCGCACGATGTCCGATGAACGGCCCCGGGTCCCGATGTCCACTTCCGTGTCCCCGGCTTCCCTTTCTGGCCCTCCCCCCTCCTCCTTCTCCTCCTTCGCCGCCGCCCGCTCGTCGCCGGTGCCCTCCAATCGCATCTCCCCTCCCCTCTCTCGCTCGGCCTCCTCCTCCTTCCCCCGGTTCCTGGCTCCACGCCTCGCCTCCCGCCATCCGGCCTCGACCCGGCTGAGAGCGCGCCCGTCGCGAGGGTGAGGCTGGCGGACATCGCACCCTACGAGGGGGCGCCCGGTGCGGCCTACGCTAGGGCGGTGGAGGCGCTGTCTGGATCGCTTATGAGGCATAACGCCTCGGTGATCGAACTCGGGAGGGAGGAGGCGGTGGTGGTACGGTGCGCGCTCGAGTCGGTGAGGATGTACTTTAAAGCAAGAGCGCAGTTCAGCAGTGGCGGTGGGGGATTGGTGGGTTGGGGAAAATCGAGCCGCGGGGTTTACATCTACCGCGCCGGGAGGTAGGAAACTGATGCAAAGGTGTAAAAAAGTTAGTTTTTGAGTCCTTCTTTTTTTTTTTCTTTAATTTGGGTTCGCGATTTCTGAAATTATCGAATTCGAGGAAGAATTCATCTTGGGTTAATTATAAGAATTTTTTCCCCGGGGGGAATTAATCTTTTAGCTGTCACTGTGATACTAAATACAAAAAAAAAAAGGAACTTTATTGTTCCAAATGTTGGGGTCGTTGCTTGGTGCAATGGTTAAGGTGTTGGGCTGACAAGCGCAATGGCGCAGGCTCAAGTCCTACGGCAGCCACTTTGTGCCAAAAGACAAAAAAAGGAAAATACCAGTCTCAGTCTGCTGCAAGCAACTTCTAGGTCAGATTACTGGAGTACTTGCTGACTTTGGATCAGTTGGTTTCTTGCAGTGGCAGTGAGTTATTAGATGTGTATATGTCTGGAGATATCCAGTCTTGAAGGTACAATCCAAAGGCATGGTTGTTCTAGAATTATTGTAATTATGAGTAAAGAGATTACCTTAGATGGATCTTTTGACAATGGGTCATTGCTGGTGCATATTTCTGCTTTGCAGATTGCCTTTGCCAAATATTATTGGAGCTGTAAATTGGTGCATGCATTTCTGATCTAGGTGCATGCTTGTTTTGATTGTAGCTTAACTTCCTGTAACTTCAAATCTTTGGTCAGGTGTCCCTATAGGCCTTGAAGTATATGATCATACCATGAAAGGTAGGTGGAAAATTGGTTCCTAATTTGGGTTTGATTACAAGCACTTTTATTTATTGAAGAACTGGACATTCCCTTGTTCTGAACAAATGCTTGATCAATGCATGTTTGTATGCTAGTAAGTATTATGGAGCATTTAGGTGACTATGAATTTCTTTCATGTTATGAGAAGAGGACAGATCTTAAGAGGAGTCTAACTATGATTTGAGCATAAGAAGTGCAGGAGCTAGATGGTGCATGATAAATTTGAAAATTAATCTTCATAACATTTTGCAACATTCATTTGGGCATTGAACAAACTTTTAATTAAAGTTGATGGAGGCTTGAATGGGAGAGGATTTGAAGACTTCTACTTCAGACTTCAGAGAACTTTAGCCTCCGATGGGAGCAAGCCTTAGAAGTGGACTCATGTGCACAACCCTTGATCATTGGAATAACCTTGGTTTCTAGTTTCTTGTATTGCATGGGTTTATGCTTGTTCCCTTTTCTCAACTTACTTTTTTTATTTGTGTGTACATTTTGGAAGCCACTTTTTTGACATTTCCCAAACAGCATTGTTTCTTCAAGACATCCCTTCTATGCATAATAAGCATCAGAAATACTAGTGGTCATCTCACAGTTTTGGTTAATTGTTTCATAGAAAAGCTGGTTAAACAAGCTTAATTGGTTTTGTTCAAAAAAGGATTTTTCATAAAATTTCTTATTTAGGAGGTTTGCTTTTAGGGTTCTGTTTGCAGATGTGTATATATTATGTTTTTTGCTAGACACATGTTGATGACTGAAGCGTGATAAAGGGATTACTGTTTCAGGGTTTTTTGGTTCTGTTGAGAATGTTCTGTCAACAATTTATTGGAGGTTTTGGACTAGTTTGTCACCTAGATCCTATCACCTCTTTGGTTATATGCTAAGTTTTAAAGAATAGAAGTGTGAGGCTGGTGGCTAGGGGAGTGCTGGCAGCTTGGTGGGGCACTCAGCACTAGGTGCAAGGTGGGTGCTTGATCGCAACCACCGCTGCACCAATGGCAGCGGTAGAACCATCATCCCTTGTGGTGTTGCAACCACCGCTGCTGATGGTAGCCCCATGCACCTCTTTGAAAAAAAGAAAGGGAAAATAGAAGGAAATAGAAGGGAGAAAGCACAACAATAAGCTTACCTTCCCTCGCTGTTCATTGTTTGACTACCACCTCCACCCTAGTGGCTTCCCTGTCATAGCACCATCTCCACATCTGAACCATCACACTCTGCCACCTTGGTCACTTCCCGTTGCTTGTTGCTCGCTGCTCACTGCTGACTGATGACACCCACCCACCAGGCGATCAGATTGGCTGGGATTTAGTTGATAGGATGAGAGGAAGAAATGCGAGGGAGAGTAATTGGAGGGATTAGGGAAGGTGAAAGGGTAAAGTTGGAGACTTTTGGGGTCTATTAATTTATTGGTACCTAACTCAGTAACCTAAATCTGCTTCATACTCGGCCTATGCACCCACCTTGTGGCACACTGATTTCTGGGGTCAGCTGGCTTAGTCCAACTGGGGGCCCAACCTGCTTAATGTAGGTGCCTAGATGGCCGCCCAGCCCATTTTTAAAACAATAGAAATGTGGTTGTTGACTTAAAACCTTTATGCATGTAGAGGAGTTCTTTAACTAGGTCTACCGGTATTGATGGATCTCCTTGGTCTTGTTATATGGATTTTATTAAGCTCCTATTTTTCTTAGGCCTTGATAGGGCCATGAATGATTGTAGGTTATTTTCGGTAATGTTCGGCATTATGTGCTCATGGGCCATGTTATGCCATAGACCTGCACTTTTCGTGGATTCTTTAGAGGATTGCCGAACACCTATATACAATGGTTGGCCAGTCAATTAACAGTGATGCAACAAGATGTTTTGTTATTCACTTTATTTATACCAAGTTTATAAGATTCTTTCACCCTTAAACTATTAGACTATCATCTGGCATACTTACAAATATGTAGTTTTTTGGAGTCTGAGGTGATGTTTCATGTTTTGCACCATCAAGTTCCATCAGTCTGTGTTATGGAATTTGGACTATTCAACTGATGTGCTTGCTCAAATTTATATAGATAGTTATAGTAAATTAGAATGTCAAAGTCAAAGATCTTGCTGCTAGTGTTTGTTCAGAACCCCTTGGATGTATTTAAAATGACAAGTTGATGGGTGTTTGCTAGGAATTTTGAGATTTAATTGGCTCATGCACAATTTACAGTTAGGCACTCATCCCATGGCTTCAATGACTTTTAGGAGGCACAATTGTTTCTACAAGCTTTGAAGGAGCCAGATGTGATGTATGTTGAGTTGATAATGATGAATCGTGGATGCTGTTGCAATGGCTCTGATGTGATGGAACATGTTGATGTGAGGATTAGCTTTCATGTCTTTAGAAATGGCATTGTAAGATGGACATGTTGGCTACAGATCGGACTAAGTGGATGACTTGTTTAATCACCTTATTTAAGGATAGGTGTTTTGCTGAGAGTGTAGATGGATTGCTAGACTCCATTTTCCTGTTACTGTATGTTGATATTCTGCTCCTTAGCTAAATGCTTTTCCTGATGTTTCACATGCTTGTTTTCATACCTGAGCAAAGTAGAAATTCTATATATATGTGCTTAAAGAAATTAAATTATATACATATGTGTTCAAAGAAATTAAGCATAGCCAATGAAAGAGACATGGGTCTGCCTGTTGCTATGCACTTATCAAGGGTTCCAGTTTCAAACATGGAAGGTGACATTCCTGCTGTATTTCTCAAAAAAAGAGAGCTAACTGTATATGTGTATCATAAATAAAGATGCATGGCACTATCATATCATAAATAAAGATATTTGGCACTATATATTTTGAGGCCGAAATATAAGAACTGGAAGAATTTTGTAAAACACCTTACTGTGTGCAAGTGTCTGTCAACATCAAACACTTTTAGTGGATGAAAAAGAAATCCTCATTTTTCAAGCCACTTGATGCTTTGTCGTGACTGTCACTAGAGTTAAGAGAAGGGTTATTTTTGTATTGATCGAAAGCAAAGGTTATAAACTGTGGCAAAATGTTTCTGTGCAGCTGTACAATGCGTCATGATTTTTATGAAAATTTACTGATAATTGGGTGAATTATATTTTATGTTGATTAAAATTCTTTGTTTTGATTGTAATGTATGTTAGGGCTTTGGAAGATGGGGACTTGTCACCCCCATGCATGAGTGATGCTTTCAGATGTATGGGAAAGGCAGCTCGTGCTGCACTGTGTGCAATAGCAAGGCATCTTCGCCTACGCAGCGAGTAAGATAGTGTTTGTGGATGTTATTATTGTCTATGGAATGGTTGCATCTGGTTGAAATTGTTTTTTGTGATTTTCTCCTGCGAATGATGATGAGAAATTCTGGCAGTGTTTTCAACCATCTGCTTGACGATACCCCACTACCTACCAATGAGGTCTCGTCATCAGTGTTGGTTGCAGCTTGTTCTCATGCCTCATTACAGAATGGCAAGGGGCATACTGGAGGAGGGAAATCTTTGGCTAATGAAGTTGAAAGGGTTGTTGACATTAATTGCTTCTGACAGTCCTGGGATCCAGGTATTTAGCTGTTTTTTTCGGTAACATATGAATTTTGGCAATTAGTAGTCAAAAGGTTCTGGAGTAGGCTTCACTTGCCAATGTTTTTTTTTCCTTTCTCTCTTCCCGTTTACCTCTAAAACTTCTCTAAATATAAGGAAGATAGCTGGTATGCTTTTACATCATACATCATTATTTCACTGTTTTTACATTTGGCTACTTTCGTTCCTGGAAATCATTTGCTTAGTTACTTCTTTGATAGGTTTGTGACCCAAATGGTCATTGGTACCTAGCAGATGGGGCCTCAGGTCCTGGTGACCTATTGTTGGTGACAGGAAGGGCACTTAGTCATGCTACTGCTGGTCTTCGCCCAGCAGCCTCATATAGGACTACTGCTGACTCTTGCTCAGGAATGATGACTGGTGGAAGGTTTGCGTTTACTTTAATATGCCATTAATTTATGCACATAATTTTGCTTAACCTTGACCTTTCTATACGAATAATGTACTGTCAAGTGTCAAGCAGACAATTCATGACTTTGTGCACTCATTTGATAGTTGATTTATTCATAATACCTAACCATTGTCTTCTTTTTGTAGGGCATCACTGACATTTAGACTAATGCCTCAAAGCAATGCTATATTGGATTGCTCCCCAATTGCAGCTGCTGGCCATGTAATCCCACAAAGTTACCAACCAATATCTGTGAGCCAGTTTATGGATGACTTGTCTGCTGAAGAAGATGTTGTGTGCACCATTCCTGATAATACTTATGTGAGTTTACTATTTTAAGCATCTCCTATATCCATATGAATTGTTTTTTTCCTTTCCCTTCACTTTGTGAACTGTCTAATCCTTAATTGTGAGAAAATAGGACATGCTGCTCTATATTGTTTGACTAAAAATTCTGGAACATTAGGATTGCTATTGTTATAGAAGACTGATATCCTAACTAGTGGAGGTTCTAGAAGTTGTACCAGTTCTACGATTAGTATTGGACAGTTATAGATGAAGCAAAAAAGTATAATAATTGATTTTCAATTCTAGCTAGAAACTAGATAAATCATTTCAGAGTTGGCTTCAATGGGTGTCCAAGGGTTTGATCCAAAGTATTTATGTCAAAAAAGAAAACATCATTTTTGGTTGGAGCCAAAAGTGTTAGGGTTCTAGACTTCTAGGGCTAGGAGAGTGGGGACAGGTCTAGGTGGAAGTTTTGGATAAAAGAAACATCAGAAAACATCTGAAAAAGCTAAGGATGTAAGAGGGATCTATGACAACTGATAAAGATTGCACCTTCTGATGTTATTAGTGCTTCACAACTTTACAATCACCACATACATCCTCATAATGATCAGGAATAGCTGAAGTTGGAATCCTAGATGAAGAGAGTATAAAGAAAGGAGGTCTAAACAGAAGTGAAGAAAAAGGGATGCCAGTTCAGTCTGTTCTAGCAAAACAAAGGCTAAAAAGAAGTTAAGGATGAAAAGAAGAAAGAAGAGCAAGAAACGAAAGAGAGAGAACAGAGGAATGTAGCTAGAATTCGAGAAAAGAATGAAGACAAAGCCCATCATGTTACTTAGACATTGTTCCTATTCCATTATCATTTTCTCTTTAGCAGAACCACAACTCATAGATTACCATCATGCCATGCATTTTTCTCAAACTTAGGAGTTAACATTACTTTATGCCCTTTAATGGCTTATTGCTTGATGTTTTCTAGGTGCATTACTTGTAATGCCTTGCACAGCTCCTGAGGGTTCATTAATAACAATTACATCATGAACCGTTGCTTGATGACCTTTTAATGAATAGAGTTAGAAAAGATAATGTATTTTGTGTGTACAGTCATATCTTGTTGTTTTTGTCTGGCCATGTTCACAGCATTCCCACATCCTCACCACTGCATAAAAAAATTAAGATAGAGGATAAAAATAAGTAACAAGCCATTCTAAATTGCTAATATTATCCAATAATGTTAATCGAGCGATAAGGAACATTGTCATCGTATGTTTGGATAGAATGTGTAGTACTGTTTCTCACAGATTGTATTCCATTTTACCATGTATCACATGCTAGTGACTGTCTCGCAATTTTAACATGCCAGTTAGCATTTTTTGTATATTGATAACATATAAATGATTTCCAGTTTTCTGTTTCTGTTTGGACTTCTCTCTTAGGTGGCATGCAATGATCATAATCTCATTAGGGAACCATCGTTGAGAAGCGTCCTCTCAGATCCTCTATCGTAAGTTTCAGTTTTGTTGCTACATTTATATTTATTTATTTTTAGATGTTTTCTCATAACTTCTTTTTGCAAGCCATCGTACCGGGGAGGAGAAAGAAAATCAGATTGGTTCTTATCATTTGTGGACATTATTTTGTTACCCTATCCCATAATTTGAAAGTCTGCCTCATAAGTTCAATTTCATGATAAATGGTACAATTTTATCAGTCCACTTGTTTCAGTAAATGGGTATATTATGTCTACAGTAGTTCTAAAATCGGTGTCATCTTCTACGTGTTCAAGATCTCAAAGGATAAGCCAATAACAAACTAACATGATTTCGGCTTGTCATAGTACCTTATTCTTTTTCATTCCTCAAAATGAATCTCTGGTCTAGTTATCCATTGACCCGTTGTACGTGTTTGCACCCATTTGTAGTTTCTCTTAGATTATCTTATATCCAGTCCCTGTTTAAAAACTTCTACAAAAGATATTTCCATCTTCCTTTTCTTTGAGATATCATGTCCCTGTTTCATTATTTTCATCAATTATTAGTTTGAATTATGTCAAACTTAGTGCAGCTACATTGATCTACATCTCTAGTTTCATTTTCTTAGTCTTGAGTGGCTTGAGTGGTGTTTTGGATCTTCTTTATCTTTTTATAGAATCATTAACAGCCAATATACCTTTTCTCAGCTCAGTTGAAGCCAGGCATATTTTCCTTGGTTTCATTTTGTTCGTGTATCTTGATCTTTTGCGACTCCTCGAAGAAGATATTCAAGAACCAGATAACTTTTTCCTTTAGTTTCCATTAGAACCTCAATATTTTACTGTGGCATTTCTTTTAGGTAACTTCTTTACCTTTTAGAACTTGAACTCTTCATTCTTCAATATGTGTAATGCATGCTGCAAAATGGATGGGTTTGCATATTTTGGTTGTTATCATGTGGAAATAGAGCACTCAGATTTATTCAAATGCTATATTTTCTGCTTACGTTTGGCAGAGTAGAGAAGCTGCAGGCATTAATCTACTTTGGCTGCTTTGCAACCAAGTGAATTTTGGATGATTTGTGCCCAATTTTGTGCTGCTGCTAACATGATAAGGTTTCTTATGGATTTATTTGGTCAATCTGTTGTTGCAGTGGTGCTTTCCTTGAGGATGCTATGGTTGTCTCTTGTGGACATTCATTTGGTGGCGACATGTTGAAGAAAGTTATAGAAATGGTATGTGTATCCTTCTTCTTCAGTCTTCATCTATGGTCTGAATCATCAGTATATAAAGTACACATACAATTTCGTACTTGAAATAAATTGTTACTCCTTAGATTAGCCTCCAATAGGTAACAGAAATAACTAGCCAGATAACACGTGTAGGAGAGGAAAAGTGGGAGCAATACTGAACGTTGTTAACTTGGGTAAAGTTACGGTTCTCAATTTAAAATGGATTAAGTTTGCAGTCTAGTAATTGCTCTCTTTTAAACTGCAATTTTTTGAGAAGAGTCAGTATAGGTTATAGTAGGAGAAATGGCATGAGAGGTAAAACGAAGCATATTGGGAGTTGAAAAAAAGTGATGTCGTCTGAATGTAAGAGGATTTTAGGCTAAAAGACCTAGGGCTTGGTAGCGGAGCACTCCAGAGATTGGGCTTGGCGATAGGGTGAGAGTTGTCCACCGGCCCTGCAGGATCTTTTTACTCTGATTTTCTGGGCTGCTCTCACATCAGAGTAGTTTGACCGCCCGTATGTACCAAAAAAAAATAAATAAATAAAAGACCCAGGGCTATTTATTGGCTTTGTTTGGAAATGCATCTGCGATTTGGGAAAAAGGTCACTAGGAGTATTCCCGTCACTACCACCAGGGTATAATCTGTAACTTTGGTGGTATTGTTGCAATGTTAGCCAACTAACTTCACTCTGTATTGGTATAGGTGCTATTTTTCTAGTATAAATTTGAAAATTCAAGTCCTGTTGTATATTTTTACACTGGCTTCTTTTGTAAATATATTGTTTCATATCTTCCAATTTCTTTGTTCAGCAGAACACGTTATCTGGATAAAGGAATAACTAATGTATGTCTCTCTTGATACTTCTTTCTCAATCAGGCTAGGTGTACTCTATGCAATGCAGAAATAGATCCTGAGTCCTTGGTCCCTAACTTTGGTACAGGCTGATCTTGTGCAAGATTTTCCAGTAAAGCTTGATCCTCCTATATTTCTGGCTAATTGTTAACTTCTTGTAGTCATCTTTTTTCTTACAGCTCTGAGAGCTGCAGCTACAGCAGTGAAGATGGAGGATGACAGGAGACTCTTCCATAATGCTGCTCTCCGAAAACGCAGGAAAGAAATAGGTGAACAGATGGATGCCCTGAAGAGAATAGGCAAGGTACATGTTTGATGATCCATTGCAAAAGCTGTATTTGATGGCCAATATAAGTTTCTATGATTGTTAATTATTTTGATTTTGTAAAATTATCAGGAAAATGGTGAGGTGCCAGCTGATGGTGATGGCCCTAGACCGCTGAAAGGAGTTCAATACCCATTTGCAGTCAATGAGAAAGTGTTGATCAAGGTAAATTTTTTGTTACAAGCTTGTCATCATCAAGTTACTATTCATACTGTAGTTTGATGCACTTGTGGAGAAAAAGTGCTGACAGTACAAAACATACAGGGAAACAGGAGGACCCCTGACAAGTTTGTTGGAAAGGAAGCAGTGATCACATCCCAATGCTTGAATGGCTGGTAAGTTTGCAGGGATTTTGTAGTTTTAAGTATGTTATGTGTTAGGTTGAAAACTTAACAAATCTCTAAAACCATGTATCTAATTATAAATTTACTTGCAGGTATCTCCTCAAGATCCTTGACAGTGGAGAGAGTGTTCGCCTTCAGTACCGCTCTCTCCAGAAACTCCTGTGCTCTCAGGCTGATGACAGGGCAGAGCCACAACCATTGCTTCAGAGTAGCAGTTGACAGAATCACATTGATGCTTTTATGGCATCATCTGCCTGCTCCGGTCATGAGGTTCCTCTCTTTGGCCAGTTATTGTACATTTTTTGGCAGGTCTCCATGTACATCCTTTTCTTTTGGAAGTTTTTTCTGCCGGAGAAAGAAAGAGAAGTGGAAAAAAATGCTGCAAAGTCCCTCAAATCTTGTGAAAAATCAAGGGCCAGATTCACCGATCTCCTGCAACCGGCAAATGATTCTCCATGTTACTGTCTTTGGTGCCTTGCACCTGCTGCTGTGTGCAATATATCTCAAGGACAAATGAAAGTTAATACTAATTGTGATATGCAGAATCCAGTCAAATGAATGGTAGTGATGATGTTGAAAAGCATGTTTAATGAAGCAATTGCTTCTAGTTAAAGTATAATTTGATGTTCACTGTTGTTTTGATTGTCTTGTTGATATGCATTGGTGCTCATCGAATTCAACTCTGGGTTTGCAATGAGGTATCACCAAGATGATTCAACCATTTAGCCAAAATATCACTAATAGTCTCAAAATGAAGTTTTTGACAGTTATGTAAGTTATCAAGCCTTCAGTTTTTATGATTCTATGCACCAACATCTACCTTCATCTTGAAACAAGGCAGGTTCTTGACTGGCCTTGGCCAACATATTTGTTAAGAGTAGACCCCATCCAGGTCAGAAGGTTGCAGCGGCAATCTGTAGCTTCCTTTTTTTTTTTTTTTTGTTTCTTTTGATATCCAGGGTGAAAGATGAGTAAAACATTATGTTTCCTGTGGTCCCTTTACATTGTACATTATAGCAGCAAGTTCAATCAGAACTCTGCAATTAAGCAAGTTCAATCAGAACTCTGCAATTAAGCATGCTTCGGTGAGAGAACATATGTGAGTCATGCCATGATATGCTACTGGATGGGCGAACCAATTTCTCTAGCTTATGAGGTGCTCTGTATTGTTGCTTTCAGTTGGAATAGCATCAGGGGATCTCATGACCGGTAGCTAAAATTTTATGTCAAGCTTCCAGATTAGTATTAGGTCGCATCCTCGAA
The DNA here is from genome assembly GCA_000441515.1 of Elaeis oleifera. NCBI lineage: Eukaryota > Viridiplantae > Streptophyta > Magnoliopsida > Arecales > Arecaceae > Elaeis > Elaeis oleifera. The sequence goes on from KE505090.1 coordinate 479,332, forward strand.
CAGTTTGTAGTTGAAGGCATTAACGATGTCACTAGGTTCATCTAAAGAGGGAAAGATGAGTGAGAAAGAGAGAGGTAAAGAGCCGATCAGGATTTCATCATCGCCTTCTAAAGAGGATTTCTGTCGTCCATCTCCATCCAATCGCTCTGATTTGGAGAGGATTTCCTCTCCTGGTCTTCCTCCGAATCTCGATCGTCCGCAGCAAAAGCCGTTTGGTTTGTTATCGGGCTATTCCATTGCTCATAGTGGTTTCCGGTTGACTGAGACTTTTCATTTTTGGTCTCAGGTGGCCCAAGGGATCAACGCTTTCGATGGGAGACCTCCAAGGCTACAGAGGAGCATGTGAAAGTTTTGGAGCAGAGATTTTTACAGGTTGTTTCTTTTGCTGATGAAGATATTGATCAGGCTTGTGCTTGATGGAATCTGCTTTAATTGGTAAGTTTTTAGGCAAAGAGTTTTCTGTGAATTTTATAGAAAAGAAATACAGGTTCGGTGAAGAATTGAAGAGCACTTTCAAGTCTCCATCCTTTTTAATGGTGTAGTTCTCTTTGAGCTACCCTTAGAGGAGGTTCAAAGTAAATTTTGGCAAAGGGCCCATGATCCTTGGCAGGTCAGCTCCTTGTTTTGGAAAGCTGGCGTCCTGGATTTAACCCTAGCCGACATAAAATTCATCAGGTCAAGGTCTGGGTTCGTTTGCCTGATCTGCCAATGGAGCTTTGGGATAAAGATAAATTTTTAAATAGTTTATGCTCCTGGCTTCCCTCTTTTTCTTGATGAGTGGATAGAGTCTTCATCCAGAAAGGACTTTGCTAGAGTTTGTGTTGTTATAGATGTCAAGAAGGCTATCTATCCGGATACTAAGGTCAGGATCAAGTCTAATGTTTATTTGCAGCATTTTGTTTATGAGAAATTACCTGATCTTTGTTATTGCTGTGGTCTTCTGGGGAAGACCCTGGAATCCTGTAGCTGTTCAAATAATCCTGATGCTAAGTAAGTTTATGGTCCCTAGATCAGAGTAGCCAGGGTGCCGGTCATGACCCAAATGCCACAGGAACCTAAGACTGCCTCCGAGCAATCCCTGCTGGTGGACAATCCTCAACTGACTGGATCTAGCCTAAGAAATAGTAAGGAATTCTCCTCCTATGACCCCAAAGCTTCTATCCATCCTTCAGAAGGAGGCTCAGTTAATAGATTATCTTCCCTGATACACAGTATAGATGAGGTAGAGGAGAATGCGTAAATGAAAATCGTGCCTATTAGCCATTCTATACTGGGTAAGGAGCCTTCTAAGGAAAAAGAAAGAGATCCCAACAAGAATCCGGACCTTAGAAAGTCATCAAGTTTTGAATCCCCTCCTAAGTCTAAGGTCTTTGTTCGGGAGGAGTCAATCTCTCAATGTGATGAGCTGATTCAATCTTCTTCTGTACTGGTCCTCAAACCACAAACAACGTACAAAGAGGTTTGGAGACCAGTGGTTGCAGCTCACTCTACTCAAACTCTTAAACAAAATCAATCTAGTGTTTCTATGGAAAATCTAGTTTCCCAGCTCATCAACAAGCATCTTTGGTTGTTAATAAGGATAATTTATCTCATACTCATCAGGATCACTTTGATACTTTGCATGGTTTGCTTGTTTCTACTGTTGAAGGCCGTCATGATTGTTCTAGAATGCTTCCTATTGATGTCGCTAAAGGACTATTAGCTGCATCTTCATCCAATCATTCATGAAAATCCTCAATTGAAATTGTCGAGGGTGGCAAAGAGCTCTTTTAGAAATTATTCTAAAACTCTGATTCGTTAGCACAATCCCAACATTTGTCATTTTCTTGAAACTAGGTTATCTAAGCATGCTTCTACCAAGGTCCTTAAACTCTTGAGTCCTACGTGGTTCTTTATATCATCTCGACTGAGAGTCTTTCATATGGCATCATTGTCTCTTGGAAGAAAACTCTAGGAACTATTAGCTTCACTCATATTGATAGATAAGTAATTTTGGGATTATTTCTATGACCAAAATTTGATTGGATCCTTGGCATTGTGTATGCTAGTACTAATGGCCTTCATAGAACATCTCTTTGGAGCCAGACTGAGGTCATTCTTTCTATGAATCTATCTTTGCTTTTAATTGGAGACTTTAATTACATATTTTCTGAAGACAAAAAAAGAGGTAAACTCTTTGTCCTTGATCGAGATATTAGAGAATTCAGATCTTTCTAAAAACATCTAGCCTTCTAGACCTAGGTTATACCAGTTTGAATTTCACTTGCTGTAATAACAGGCTGAGACTGGCCCGAGTTTGGGAACATATTGATCGTGTCTTTGCTTCAGATAGGTGGCTTGATATTTTTCTAATTTCAAGATCCATCATTTGGCAAGATTTACTTCTGACCACTACCTAATCTTACTAGATCTAATTGTTGCTTTCAATAGAAGGAATATCCCGTTTGGATTTGAGAAATTATGGTTGTTAGTTGATGGCCTTCATGAGGTAGTCTGTAACGCTTGGAAGTGTGACGGCAATCATTCCCTTGGTATCAAACTATTATTGCTTCTTGGCAGCACTAGATGGGCTATTCTAAAATGGAGGGGCATTGTTGGTAATCTATTTGCTAAAGACTAGTAGCTGTATGATCATATCTCATGTCTTTAGCTTCTTGAATCTCAACATAATGGCCTCTCGAAGCAGCAATATTTTCAACTCTTAAATTATCTTCAACTTTATTATAAAATCTTTATATACAGGAGATTCTATGAAGACAAAAATCTAGAATAATATGGCTCAAAGAAGAGGATGCTAACACTGCATTCTTTCATAGATCCACCATTCTAAGAAGGTACAAAAATAGCATTACTACTTTATGTAAGGAGAATGGAGACATTGTTGATAATCCCATTGAAATCCATGATTTGATTGTGAATCATTTCAAAATAGATGGGCCATGCAGTCCAATATTGATCCCATGGAAATTCCCATTCTTACCTCATCTGTCTCTCCTGACCAAAATGCCTATTTAACAAGAATGGTCTATAAAAAGAGATTGAGGAGGCTATTTGAAAATACATCCTGATAAAGCATCTAGTCCAGATGGCTTTCCGATCTTTTTCAATCATTTTGGTATCTGATGAAAGAAGATGTTGTCCAGGCCATTCAATATTCTTTTTGCACTCTATGATTCCAGACCAATGAAAAATATTTACATCACTTTATTCCAAAGAAAAGCAATCCTCTTTTTGCTGTTGACTATCGCCTAATTAGTCTCTGCAACTCAATTTATAAGATTGTTGCCAATATTTTAACTAATCAATTGAAACCTTTGATGACATCTATTGTCTCCATGGAACAAGAAGCATTCTTATCTGGCCACAATATTTTTGAAAATATTCTGTTGGCTCAGAAAATAATGCATTCTTGAATAAAGCTCCTACTTCAAGGAGACTTGTAATGATGAAAGTAGATATGGAAAAGACTTTTGATCGTATCCATTGGCCCTTTTATTCAAATATTGTCCCAGCTTGGGTTCAGCCCCATATTTGTAAATTGGATTCGGGCTTGCATCTCTTCTCTTGATTTTGCTATACTCATAAATAGCTCGCCCTCCCAATGATTTTCAAACTTTACGGGGTTTGCGACAAGGTTGTCCTTTGTCACCTTATCTATTTTTTCTTGTTCTAAAGTCTTGTCTGTCTTTTTAAGTTTGCAGTGAACAATAATATTTTAAGGACGTATAAAGTGTTGGAGCAATTTTTTCAGATTGTGGATGTCAGAAAATAGTAAGGATCAGGTCGTGTAGGTCCTTGAAGGCCAGCAACAAAGCAACACAAAAATAGTTTCAGAATTTCAGCAGCCTTGTAAATCCTGTTAGTATGATTTTCTTCTGTGATTCGAACCTTTTCTCTTTCAGATCTGAAATCCTCCTTTTAAGATCTGGAAGCACCCTTGATGAGGCCTTCAAAAAGCAAAATATGGGGGCATGAAACTCTTCTTGGGTGGTCAAGAGGGGCGCACAAAGGGGGCTTGCACAAAGGAGGGTGCTAGAAACCCTAGCGCCTCCTTCTTCCTTTGGGATTTGCGGTCAAGAACCCTAGGATTTCTTGCTGTTAGAACGTGAAGAAGACTAGAGAGAGAGGAAGAAAGAGAGAGAATGTTAGAGAAAAATAATTTAGTATTTATTCACTTCATCGAGTCCGAATACAATGTATTTTTATATACAGGATCAATGTGATCCAATCCAAAAACTCTCTTGGCTAACTCAATATAAGATTACGCTCATCCAAGCCCATGTACACCCATGACTTGATTCAATCTCATAATTTTGGACTCAATCCTAATCCAAATATAAGTTAGTCCCTCAAGACCTAAAATTTTCGAACCTCAAGATCCGAAAGGCTGACAGCTTTCGCCTAGGGCCCAAAGTAGCCCTAGAAACTCCATGACCACCTCATGGACTTTAATCTTGGCCTTAGCCTTCGTCCCTTGGGCCTTGGGAGCACCATATAAGGCCTAACAATCTTCACTTTGGTGTCCCAAGGTCTCAACCAACTCCATCATATCCATCAAATACATCAGTGTCACACATCTTCGAAAACTATTCTGTGAAAGTACCTTCGTCAGTGCATCCACTGGATTCTTTTTGTGTGGACCTTCACCAGCTCCACCTCACTTCTTCCACAAGCTCTCTGATCCGATGATACCTGATATCGATGTGCTTCATCCTCACATGGTAGACAGAGTTTCGTGTAAGTAACAGTGCACTCTGACTGTCGTAGTGCACCCTGACGACTTCCTGTGCGAGGCCCATCTCCAATACCAAGCTCTTAAACCATAGGGCCTCCTTCGCTGCCTCTGTAATGTCAATGTACTCCACCTCAGTCATGGATAAGATCGTGATGGACTGTAAGTACGATCTTCATAAAATGAGACCTTCAAACAGGCTAAATACAAAACCTATCGTCGATCGTTAGGTGTCCACGTCTCCATCGAAATTCGCATCTACGAACCTTCCTATCAGCCCTTGAGCCTCCTTGGACGTGTTGGAGAGTCTCTCAGTACCTCCTCACTGTCTGTAGCAGATGCCGATTCCAACAGTACCCATCAAGTACCTGAAGATCCTCTTCAGTGCTCTCCAGTACTCCCTACCAGGCTGCACTATGAACCTGCTGATCTGGCTCACTGTATGGGCAATATCCGGTATATAATATACCATGGCGTACATAAGGCTCCCCACATCAGAGGTATATAGCACTTTCTCCATCTCCTGAGCCTCCATCTCAGTCTGTGGCGACATCATCTTCGAGAGTCTAAAGCGTTCGACGAGTGGCAGCTCTGTCGGTTTTGCATCCTTCATCTCGAATCTCTCCAAGACCTTCCTGATGTAACTTTTTTGAGATAAAGCAGCACCTTTTTGACTCGATCTTTGAAGATTTTCATGCCTAAGATCTTCTTCGCAGGCCCCAAATCCTTCATCTCAAACTCCCGAGATAAGACTACCTTCAGTCCCTGCACAACCTTCCTACTCTTGTATGCTATAAGCATGTCATCCATATACAATAGTGAAAATATTCTAGACCCATCCTTCAAAGATTTAACATAAACATAAGAGTCATACTCGCACCTGAAAAGTCCGATGCTCCTCACATAAGAATCAAACTGCTTGTACCATTGCCTCAACGACTGCTTCAGTCCGTACAATGATTTCTGCAACAAACAGACTTTTTCTTCTGCTTTTGGCTCTCAAAATCTAGGTGGCTGCTCCATGTAGATGCTCTCCTCTAGATGCTCATGGAGGAACACCGTCTTGACATCTATTTGTTCTAGCTTCAAGTTCTGAGCTGCTATGATACTTAGCAGCATCCTGATGGAAGTATACCTGACGATGGGAGAGAAAATCTAATTAAAATCGATGTCTTCCTTCTAGGAGTATCCTTTGACCACTAGCCTCATCTTGTACCTGATACCTCTCTGCTTTGAAGGTCCTCCTTGCATTGGTAAATCTACTTGCAAGCAATGGGTTTCTTCCCTTGTGGCAACTGCACCAATCGTCACGTCTCGTTCTTGTGGAGAGACTGCATCTCTTCAGACATTGTTTGGACCCACTTCTCTCTGTCCTAACTCTCCATAGCCTCCTTATAGGTGTAGGGGTCCTCATTCACTGTCACCAGGGCATATGACACTATCTCCTCGAAGTCGTATCGTTTCAGTTGCCTGATGTTCCTTTTGGGCTTATGCAGTGCACCTCGATATCCGTCCTAGGTCCAGTTTGCTCTTGCTAGATATCCTGACTTCTTTCATCTATCCGAGCTCTCTCTACCTGTGGAGACACCTTTGGAGAGTACTCCACCTAAGTACCAAGTCCTTCCGATGCACCTATAAGTGGCAAATAGAATAAGATGTTAGTTGTCCAGTGCTGCCCTACTGAACCTCCTGCTACTCCTCTATGCCATCTCGCCTTTGGAGAACTGAATTTCATCAAAAGTGACATCCTTACTGATGACAACCTTCTTCTCCAAGAGATCCCACAGTCGGTATCCCTTAACTCCTCGCGGATATCTTAAGAACACCATCTTCCGTGATCTGACGTCCAATTTACTCTGCTCACCAGTACCGATGTGCACAAATGCCGTGCATCCAAACACCCTTAGATGGCTAAACTTAATCTTCCTTCCAGACCATTTCTCCTCTGAAATACTACCATCTAACTTAATGTGAGGTGACTGATTCACCAAATAATAGGCTGCATCTATTGTATCAATCTAGAACGTCTTAGGAAGCCTTGCCTGCAGCCTCATGCACCATATCTTTTTCATAAGAGTTCTGTTCATCCTCTCGGCCATCCCATTTTGCTGAGGAGTCTCTCTTACTGAGAAGTACCTTTTGATGCTACATTCCTCATAAAAATCTGAAACTCCTTGCTGGTGTACTCTCCATCATTGTCGAACTGCAGACACTTCAAGCTCCGACTTGTCTCCTTCTCCACCTCAGCTTTTCATATCTTGAATTTGGTGAAAACTTCTGATTTCTCTTTCATGAAGTAGATCCATACCTTTCTTG
>KE505090.1:499510-526041 GCA_000441515.1 Elaeis oleifera
GGTTGGGGTCTTGAGGTTATTTAATGTCATCTTACAGTTTCATTGACTTTTGCCTGCTACATGATCAACTTTTGAAACTGCATTTTGCATCTTTATGAAGCTTTTATGATCTTGAGGTGAAATTATGTTTCCATGTCAGGTAAAATTTAGCAGCATCCTCCACAAGCGAATACCTGCAGAAGCTGGCATCAGTGTTGTCTGTGTTTCTCCTGGAATTGTGCACACAAATGTTGTGAGTCTCTAGTGCCATTTTATTTCAGATATGCCATAATTTAGTTGCCATTTGCTCTTAGGCATTATTGTGATGTTTCTGGAATAGGCAGTAGGCTTCCCTAGGAACTTGAGCTGGCATCAGTGTTGTCTGTGTTTCTCCTGGAATTGTGCACACAAATGTTGTGAGTCTCTAGTGCCATTTTATTTCAGATATGCCATAATTTAGTTGCCATTTGCTCTTAGGCATTATTGTGATGTTTCTGGAATAGGCAGTAGGCTTCCCTAGGAAACTTGAGTATGGACTGGAATCTTTCATGCCCATCTTAAGGCATTTTCTAGGAAAGGGTGGCCATAAATTCATGCTCACTTTCTGTTGTATAGGATACTACTGCATGAAAAGATCAGCTAGAAATATTTTGAGCACCTCACTTTTTATTGAATAATTTTGTAGACATGGAAATATTGCTAAATCAATCTAGTCAATGACTTTGGTTCCTCAATGCTTGGAACAAAACACTCTGTTCCCTCAGGGGAGGAGCCAAGATACCTGTGCAATCTTAAGGATTGCTTATTTCTATGTGATTTATTATTCCCCTTGAACGTTGTCAAGATATTTGAAGTGCTGGAGGCAATGTGCTTCTTTGCTGCATGTTTCTTGCAAGCTAACATCTTAAACAATTGCAGGCCAGAGATCTGCCCAAGTTAGTTGTAACAGCTTATCATCTGATTCCCTACTTCATCTTCGATGCCCAAGAAGGTAAGAGTACTCTTCTCAGTGGCGGAATGATAACCCGTATCACTATTTATTGTTCATCTCATCTCAGGATGACAGGAAGAGATCTTGGTGTTCTACTGCAGGTTCTCGAAGCACTCTCTTTGCAGCCACTGATCCTCAGGTCCCAGAGTACTGTGGGGTTTTGAAGGCTGAGGAGTGGCCTGTTTGCGCCTACATCTCACACGATTGCCGTCCAATGAATGCATCTGAAGAAGCACACAATCTAGAAACCTCTCAGGAGGTCTGGGATAAGACCCTAGACATGATTGGGCTCCCCTCTGATGTCCTGGAGAAGCTTATTGAAGGAGAGGAGGTCCAATGCCGTTATGGGTCTAGCAGTGAATAAGGTGTCTGTCTTGATTGACGAATAAGATATCAAATAATTCTTCCAGAGTGCAAATTTAATGGCTATATTTGGTCAAATCTTCTCAGATACAGAAGTCTAATTCCCAGTTTGACATCAATTTACATTTGCTTCTTCTAGGGACCCATCGATATGTTGCAACTCCATGAGATGCATTTCCAGGAGAGCCTGTGTTTTTGAAGCTTGCACGCTCTTGGCCAGCAACCTCTTTTAATGACATGGTATTGAGGTACATTTAATAATGATCAGGGCATCATGACATTGTGACCTTAATTGTAACAATAATAGGTATGGACCCAAGGCAAATTATGCTGTTAATCTATATAATCTTCAATTGTATCAGTCATATTTATGTACCCAAAGGTAAGTTATTTGTTAATTTGTGAAGCTTTCTTGCCTTAACAATTTGACTACATCCTCCCATCTGTACTTTGTACATGTATTCAAATTTAGGAGGTGCACATCTCTTTTGTCCTACCCAAAAGTAACAAACAGAACATCAGTTTAATATTAAGGATATTAGGTGCTAGGAAGTTTACTTTTCCAGGGAGTTGATATTTTGGGTTTGACATGTGGATTGTATGTTGAGCGGGCTCCGATATCCTATAAAAAAAACTCTGGATGTTTAATGGGTAAGTCGAAAGTATATAAGCACTGCAAGAGATCTTGGCCTGTCCAATGGGGGCACTATTATATCTCAGAGCAATTCTTTATGCACCGTATATGATCAATAAGATTATACCGTTTAATAATATTGGGATACATAGCATTTAGATGAGATAAATATAAAATATTGTTCTAATTTTTTTTTTTTTTTCCAATTTTTAGTATTTTTTCTCCATATAACAAAGAAGGAATAGTATTATTACTTTCTGATGTCTTGTATGATTTTTTATGAATATATATGACATTTTGTGTCATATATATATAATTTTTTATATATTTATGATATTCTGAACAATATATATGACTTTCTGATGTCTTGTATGACTTTCTGTGAATATATATGAATATGATATTCAGGATGTGATATACATTCACAGGAAGTTATATATATTTTTCAAGATATTATATATATTCAGAATGTCATAAATATAAAATAGTAAGAAGTCGTATATATATTATTCATAAATATAAAATATTAAAAAATCATATATATATTATTTAGAATGTCATAAATATATAAAAAATATATATATAATTCAGGATATCGTATATATTTACACAAAGTCATACAAAATATCAATAAGTAGCAATACTATTCTTTCTTTGTTTTACAGATATATATATTATTCAGAATATCATAAATATATAAAAAATATATATATAATTCAGGATATCGTATATATTTACACAAAGTCATACAAATATCAATAAATAACAATACTATTCTTTCTTTTGTTTTACAGAGAAAAAATATTTTTGTCATTGAAATTAAAAAAAATATCAAATATCTATCTCATCATTAAATATGCTACGTGCTCCAATAAGATTAGATGGTGTACTTTATATCGATTTTATTGCACTACATATGGCACACAAAAAATTTTTTGAATACCTCAACACTAACAGCGTGAAAGGCAGGCCCAGGAGGGGCCTAAGTGTGTCCGATGACAACTTTGGGCCGAGCACAGACTCAAGTTATTACGATTGCATTTCAGGTCGTTCTAGGATGTGGATAAGATTGCACGCACAATTTATGCTCTTTTGTCCACTACTTAATTCCGATTCTAAACATTGGAAGAAGTTGGCCATTGAGTATCCCAGCCTCCTCCTATCCAGAAAAATAAAAAGAATGCTCCTCTCACTTATCCCGTTTCCTCTCTCTTCGAACTTCCGCCTTTTCCCTTCGCTTAGAGGAACCGTACGAACAAAGATAGCAAAAGGTTGGGAATGAAATGGCTCTGAGAGATACACTCCTCTGCCCGAAATATCGGACTCCGAATCCATTCCCTCCCGCCCGAAACTGCCGAAATGCCGGCCGAAAACTTGCGGTGAGCGCTACCGCGGCTGCGCCCGGGACACGTCGGCGGCGTCCTCAAAACGTGGAGGGGGAGTTCTTCGTAGGTAAGAACCAAAAACTCTAGTCCTCTTTTTTAAATCTCACAATCAGGATCGTTTGATGTTCCTGTGATGGTTGCGATTGCAATTGTTTCATTTTTTTTGTTAAAATGCAGTTTTTTTGTAAATTTTATTTTTGATTCTTATTCATCTATCTGCAGATCACCGGTGTATTGATTGCGATGCCTGCCGTTGGATGGCTCCGGTGAGTGGCTTCACCTGCTGAGTTAGTTGCGATGTTTGCATTTGACAAAAGTGAGATTATTTAGAAGGCTGGGAATCACTTGTTCTTGTAATCTGTCCGATTTTGAAGGAAATCTTTACTCGGATCGACGAACAATCTGCGGTGATTAAGCAGCCGAGCTGTGAGGAGGAAAGGATCAAAGCTCTGCAGGTGATCAAATTTTACCAATTACACTATTTAGTTGTTTTAAGGCTTAAATTATGTAAAAGAATGGGGTAAGTTCCTTCCATGGCCAGGAATTTGGCACTGAATCGTAGAGGACCGGCTTCAGGTTCTGAACTAATTGGAAAGAAAGAGTTGAACTTTTGATCCAAATGATGTTATATCAACAGCATGCCAAGTTATGGTTAGTGTTAAGCTGATCATCATGAAAAGAAAATGGACGTTTGCTGCATCAATGCATGCCATTTGATCATTTCCTTCAATGCTGGCCCATGTTGGTGTTGCTACAGCCTTACAAGCCAAACCATAAAAGGAGTTTTTATTAATAATTCGAGATTAAGGAGATATTCATTAATTGACCATATGTTTGTTTCATAAGGTTAGACCTATTTTGCATCACATTAGAAAGAATCTGGAATGTGAATCCAAATTATCATTATTACGTGTTCTACTGGTACTCTTTGCATCACCGAACAAAGGCATAAGAATAAGATTATGCTTTTGGTGTATGATGTATCAGTATTGTGTGGAATATCAAAATCTGTGGCATGTAAACCGTACGCTTTATCCACCATGTGCTAGTCTAAAGTTAGCTGTATCTTCTTTTTCTGGTCCCTCAAAGATTTGTTCAGTTTTCAGTTCTATTAGATCTTACTTAATAGTTAAATTTACAATTAGACTTGCTCTGCTAAGGTTATATGAATCAAGCTCATGAAGATTGTGTTGTCGTCCAAGCAGCCAGCGGTTTAGGCTCTTACAAGAAGATCAAGATTCTTTTAGTAGAGAACAGACTGGACACTCGAGGATATTCAGTTGTATCATTGCATAAAATATAGCAACATATATCAACTAAGGATGATGCACTTGTGTAAGCAGTAGTATTGTTTTCTCTGATCCTTCTATTCTGGTGCAGGCACTGCTTTCCTGTCCAACAAGCTCCATCCATACCGAGAAACCTACAAAGAAGATTCTAGAAGTGCAGAAAATGTTTCCTCTTCCAGTAGATGAGCAGACACTTCCAGTATATTGCTTCTAATCCATTCTTTCTTTTCATCGACCACTTGCTATCAAACTATGCAGTTATTTGAATTATGAATCTAGAGTGTGTGCTTAGTTTATCCTTAATTCTATGCAGTTATTTGAATTATGAATCTAGAGTGTGTGCTTAGTTTATCCTCAATTTCTAAGTCCTGTTTCCAAGCAATTAGGATTGCAATGCTGCAGACTGCATAATCTGGACTTGCAGTTTTGTTATTAAACCCAAATTCAGATAGTCCATTGTAGACCAAGGCCATTCTCAAGATTGCACATTGGTCAAAAACTCAAGATCTGGCCTGGATGCAGTGGAGACTTCTCTCTGCTGATTTATCATGCAAATAGCCAATTATGTGTTTCCTGCTAGATTAGAATAAAACTAGAAGAAGCATCTAACATATGTTTATACATGTGATGCTTTATGTGGCTTTCAAAATGGCCTTTGCTCCAACACTAGCTTGATGCCTACTTTCTAGGCCACATTATACAGAAATGGCAATTGGAGCATTTTCTTCTTTGGATGTAAAGTTGGAGCGAGGGTTGCTTGCAAAATTCATGCATCATTTCCACAATCACAACTTATTAAACTGAAATTTCCATTCCTCACTGTCAAGATATATGCATTTGGAAAGGAAAAGACACCTTGTACATTATTGCAGCTCTTACTAATCAGCACATACTTTAACCGCTTATAAATTGGAACGACAATTATGTGATGATCTATAGGAAAGCAGGTTAAAAGACAGTCAGATGTATTGATCATATTGATTCTGGTATTTTCTTTTGTTTACAGTATATCGTGTTTAGGCTGCAACTTCATACTTCAGAACTTGCTCATATATAGATTCTGCTTCCAGGGTGTTTACCATTGCGGCTATCATTCCGAGTCATCTTATGGAGCAACTTCCTATCTTGTGATTCACCCTGATGGGAACATAATTGTTGATAGGTAAATTCTAACATCATTAGGTAAGCCAGGATGTAGGAAGCTATGTAACAGTAGTTAAGAGTTGTAAAGGATCTCTTAGTGCACAGCAGAAACTGAGATTTACATCACAAAAGCAAAAATCAGTTATATGCATGCATGCATGCGTGACAAGCAATAATTAAGGTCAACTTTTTTATGGCTATTGTAGGAGCCAAAATTTGCATTTGTTTAATATTTGAAGCACATAAATGAAAGTTCAGGACACAAAATAAAAGCGAGACGATATAACAAGAACGACAATATAATTAGAGCTTCTATTTTAATAAATTTGAAGCACTCATTTGAAGGAAAAAAGAAAAATATATTATGCTTTTGAAATTTTATATGATTTGGAAATTCAAGATTAAAATACTACTGTACAATTTGCTTGCCATTTAAATGCAATTTGTACCCCTGTATGATGAAGGCAATAAAAAAGACATCATGACCATTGTACACTCTTAACCTGATATTTATGCAATGGCTAGTTTTTAATTACACAGGATTATATGATAAAGCTAACTTGTGCACTGTGCAACCTAAAAACCAATTATTCTGGAACAGCTTCGCTTGGATACATCTATCAGTCCATTGCCTCATAAAATTTAGAATCAGATGGCAACTGAGAACAACTACTTGTATTGTTAGATGCCACTGATTTGTAGTTCTGTGGTAGTGTATAATCTAGGCTAATTGTCTTACAGCTTCTGTTTTCATTTTTGAACTTTTGAAAGTGTCTCACCCCAACGGATGCCTTAGGTTGCACGGTTATCATGCTAAATATTTTCAAGAAAAGAACTTCTGAAAGTGGTTTAAGAAGTCAGAATAATAAAACGTGCCATTTTCCCATACCAATGGACTGATCATAGGGCATCATATGTTGCAGCCCAAGATTTACGGGGGTACTGGTATGCAGCATTGAGAAACTTGGAGGAGCACGCTACATGTTTTTGACTCATAAGTATGATAATAGAAACCTAGCAATATTAACAGTTGTTTACTCTTTGGGAAGAGGGATGTTTACTAGCCAATTTTCTTGAACAGAGATGATGTAGGAGATCACGAAAAGTGGGCCAAGCGACTGAGTTGCGAACGAATTCTCCATTCAGGAGATGTAAGACTCATGCTTTACCATCTTCATTTTTTACACAGTCAATATTTGCTAAATTATTGGGTATGAGTGCATCAAACTGTGATTTGTATTTTAGCTACTATTTAGAATAAAGGGCACACAATTTGTTTTGGTGATGCAGGAGGCTGGTTAGAATTGATCAAAATTTATTAGTAAGGAATAATGGATAACCTCTTGGGGGAAGAATGAAAATCAGAAAAAAGCCTGAAAAAGCATAAAGAAAGAAATTATAGTGAAACATAAATGCTTTATGCGTGAGATATTGTGAAAAATATTTTCAGAATTCTGAAGACCACCTTGTCAAGGTAGTTATGGATAGAGTCATTAACCTTCAAGTCTAGTAAAGATTTGCTTGCTGTATATACTGCAAATCAGGGAGATTTAGCTGGTTTTAAAAGTATAAGTGAATATGAAGCTAGAAATCATGCAAGTGTTGTCATCATAGATACCTTGTAGGGTTGGAAGATTAAGCTTCCTTGGAAGAAAAGGTTACAGTTCTAAAATGTTAACTCATACATGAAAGATATTAGCAACACATGCTTCTGCACAGCCATCTTTATCTTCCCTCTATATTATCAACAGATGTTTCTACTAAATACAAAATGAAGCAACAAAAAATGCAAGTGCCATCTAAGGTCATTCAGGATGGTTGTCATGAGTGCCATTAGAAGGTAGTTTACCTGTGAAAGGTAATTGAGGCTGCTTTTGTTTAAAGAGCTTCAGTTGCCTCGGATGAATGGGAATGTGCAGAACTCAGAAATTTTGAAACCCATTCCATTGAATTACGTTGTAGACATTAGAATAATTCAGGTTGGAATTAAGCCATACATGATTTGTTGAGTAAGAAGCCCCCATGTGCTGACTTCCAGAACAAGTATCCCTTCTGTGACGCATTCCTAGACTTGGCAAAAGCATGCTGCATCTGCATAGAGTCACTGCAGAGATGAAAAAGCTGGAATGGATGCGAATGATTTAGTAAAAGTGATATAAAACCAACTTATATGATTTTACGTTTGTGCTATTCATGTACATGACCACTATCAGATGCATGGTCAGTGCGTGGTTTCATTTGTTTATATTTCTGGATATGGAACAGTCAGAAATCACAGATGCTTCAGGCATAAATATGCTTCATATGCATGCACAAGATTTCCGAGCTTTTAATTGACTAAATGCTTGGACATGTTAAAATCCTGGAGAACATAAGTGCCCTGTCTAATTACTTGATAATTTTCATGCTGTTGCCAGCTTTAGGCTTTTAATCTCTGGAGTTCTATTCTCTAACGACTTAGTTTCTGACTTGCCAATTTCCTGCAATTTCACCAGGTGGAGGCTCATACTGCAGATGTGGAGATGCAACTTTATGGAGATGGTCCATGGAGCATTGGTAATGACTTTGAGCTCATCCACACTCCAGGCCATACTGAAGTAAGAAAAGATTTTGATTTTCAGATGCAGATAGATGTTGCAAAGGATAAAAGGATTGATTAGTTGAGAAAACCAGACTTTTATTGCAAATTGAATATTATTTTTCTTTAAATTGGAAAGTATACAGTTAGTGCATCAAGGAAGCAATAATTCTACAATCAAGCGCCAAATAAATGGGGCACCCAAAATTTGGGTTTGACTTAGTGGAAAGTAGGAAAATATATTTGGTCCATTTTGGGGGTTTTGGACTAAACATTTTGAATCCTTTAGAGAAACACTTATTTTGGAAATTCTGTTAGATTATAAATACAACTGCACGGTCAAGGATTTGCATGTCAACACATAAACTGGAAGAAATGCTTATTGCAGATATGGTTTTCATATTAATACTATTTAGGGGCTGAGTGTGATTTTTTTTACAGAAAAACAATTGTTGGGATATGCGAACTGGAGTTGGCAACATATGAGCATGCAGACACTTATTCATGCATGCACTATTAAATTTCATGATATTTCTATCTAACTTGTTCGTGTGTATGCATGTATATATTTTTGACAAGCCAGCTTGTTGTAGTACAAATTTGTTAAGAGTCACAGAGCTGTTCCAAGTTGATTAGATATTCTTGTGGAATGTGGCTGTGATTATCTACACAAAAGATATTGTGAGCAAATATCTCCATACTTGAGTCTTTCCTAAATTAATGTATTAATGTCCAAACATTTGGATCTCATTTAGAAATTGTTTGTGTGATATCCTTGAAATATATAGTGTTAGGTTTAAGTCTGACAATTTACCCTTGTAAGTCAACATTTTAAGCTATGCTGATCTTATTACTTTTAGAAAGGGTGAACCTAATTGTTGTCATGGTCCTTAAAGAATGCTGCTTTTCAACCTTATTTGCAGGGTTCAGTCTGCTTGTACTACAAGCCCCTAAAGGTTCTGTTCACTGGAGACCATCTTGCCAAATCTGGAAAATCTGAACTGACTTTTATGAGATGTATAACAGGCAATCAGGTACAACTACTGGAATTCATTATTTTGTCATCTCTCGCTCTCTCTCTCTCTCTCTTGTGCATGCACTAATCGAAGATGGATATGTGAACTGGCAGTTAGCTTGCAACTGAAGAGCATCAGGAAGTTATTAGAGCTGGACTTTCAGTGGATTCTACCTGGTGGGTATTCTCCTCTTGTTTAGAAGTTCAGTTAGCATCCTTGAAGACAATGAGGTCTTTCTAGAATTTGTCAAGTTTTAACATGTTCTGGACAAGAAATGTAGTAACCGAGAACCACAGCAACCTTTTGCATGATTTCTATAAACTTGTTCCATTCTCTCCTTGGCTGCTTATCTTTTAACTTCTACACTCATTATGTTTTATGAGCTAAAAGGACCTTCTTCCAGGTCATGGGCGGAGGATTAAGTTCGTGATAACCAAGAGAAGAATTCAGTTTTGGAAGCTTTCTTGAGCAGTAAAGAGCCAGGATATGCCTAACGGGAAAGGCTGCTTTGATGGGGTTTGCAAGGGTAATTTGATCTATATGGAAGGCAGATATAGGAAGATGGCATACAAAGGTTGCAAGGGTGTTTAAGTTGTCATTGGACCTTGACCAGGATAAGTCTTCAAACACATGTTGCAGACACACATTACACATGTATGTCATATTGATTTCTCAGAAGTTTGGTTTTTCTTGCTGTTTAATTTGAAATTTTCCATGCCCTGAACTGAAAGGCAATCCAGCTAAACAAGAAAAAAACTTTCAAATGATGTACAATATGGTGCCAGATAAATTTGCAATGCTAAATACGTATCCAGAAAATTATGTGTAGAAACATGTGCAAACCGATTTGTTTCAAGGACCCGTAAATTTACCTACCTTAGTGCATCACACTACCGAATATGGTAGGGTAGAATATGTTCAATAACATTTCACCATCAAGGTCTTTCATTCCTCAGGAACTAACCCGTCTGTCTGATTTCGAGAGTTGCCTGTGGGTAGGTGAGTTGGTCGGCAATTTTCTCAAAGAAGGGTAGCCTGAAGAACAGGGCTTTTTGTGCAAAGTTTACCGTGGACGACCATGTTCACATTGCTGAAGATGATAATGATGCACATTGAAAAGGCCAGCCCACTTTATTTTAGTCTTGTTGAAGTGACTTAGATGTTAACAATAATAATAGAAGATTTAATCAAAGATGCTATCTTGTTGCTTTATATATTTCTGTAACCTCCACCATCAACTATTTTAATATTGGCATGAGGATATTAGTGATACTTCTGCAGCACAATCCAAAATTCACCTCTTCCGGCCTTGCAAACCTACTTAAAATTTCATATAATGATCAGCATCCTTTAGATCTCTTCATAATGGTTTTCATAGTATAATATATCTCAAAACCATTTTGAAATTTTTTTTTTTCCTGAGCTTTTTCAGTCCCATGATTTAATTGGTTGCAGAAAAGTACCTGAAAAATTATGAGGAAACTTGTGTTCTAACATTAGGTTCCCTTGAGAAAAAATGTTTACCCAGAAACCACATGATAAATAGAATTGAAGGAAACAAAAAAGTACACATTTATAGAATAATTGTCGTTTATTAGTTGCAAAACATACTGCCTAGCATGCCTTTTCAACATATTAAAACTGATGATAACATCATACAACTAAGAAGAGACCAAAAAAACTCATTGCTCATAACAGTCATTGCTCACAATTTTTTCTCAAAAATATCATTGCTCATAATTCCTTCTTCCTGCTATAGACATTAATATGAGACCTGTTCGTTTCCTCAGCAGACTTGACCGCCATTAGTATGCCACCACAGTTGATTGAGTACAGTTTGATGGCATAATTTCAAGATTTTCTTCATTGTTTGAATAACCTGCTGTGCTTGTATCAGCTTCCTGCTAGTTTGTTATTTCACCATCAATTAAGAAGCGACATGTGATTATGTTGCAGAAACATTCCCTGTTATAACATAAAAAGATTGAAAAGACATGCAAAGATTGAATCAAATGACAATTACTTCTTACCTTTATGAACAGTTGAAATATTCTATACTCTGACAGGTAAAAAAACCATAAAAATGCTTAAAAACTTGCAGCTTTTTTACTGAGGACATAGCATCCTGTCTTTGATTCAGACACTTTCAGTGGACGTGCAAGAATTCCAGGGAAACTTTGTGCCTGAGATTGAGATAGCTTTGTCAATATACCTCCTTGATTAATAACCCTGATAACCAGCCCAACAAATTGAAAACCAAGTGCCTTTCTTATAAAAGCACAGAAAATTAATACTTGATTTTTGCATCACTTGTAAATCCACTCACTGGAACGACCACCAGATTCGTCCATATCTATAAAAATGCTTACCGCCTGTGGGGATCAACAAGTAAAAAATTGATGAGGAATGGAAGCTAAAATTAAATCAATAACTTTTACTATGTCTCAAACAAAGGAGGACTACAGATACAGATTTAATTCCTGTTTG
The DNA here is from genome assembly GCA_000441515.1 of Elaeis oleifera. Taxonomy (NCBI): domain Eukaryota; kingdom Viridiplantae; phylum Streptophyta; class Magnoliopsida; order Arecales; family Arecaceae; genus Elaeis; species Elaeis oleifera. Next base: position 511,376 of record KE505090.1, read on the forward strand.
TTCAGCAATTGACAGATGTGACGCATGGAAACATTGCAAAAACCAAGAAAATTATATCAACATCGAGCTATGCTACAGTTTAACTATAAATTGTACCAAGGCTATTGATTCTTGTGGATGAAACGTAACCATCCAGCCCTCTCCCAATGAACTTGGATCAGCCTTTATGGATCCTCATTCACCAAGCATTCCTATTTAGGGCTACCTTTGGGAGGGACATCATAACATTCTCGAATTTTGAATCTGGAAACATTTTATAGTTAGGCATGCATTCTACAACTAGTTTACAACCTGGTACCACCCTCCACCCTTTATCTGGGCTGGGGACCAGCATAGACATAGTCCGGGCAAAGGGAACACTAAAGCCACATCTTGGTGGCACTGGACATTTGTCAGGGCCTACAGCAAAACATATCCTCATAGCAGGAGATTATATATGTGCCGCCATGGACGACAAATACTAGCTAAAAAATGATCTCCATTCAGTTCACATGGCATGTTACCAAATAAGATCTGATCATTATGGCCACAGACCAAGTCATCGTGATTTTGGACATATTCACAGCTTAAAGTTTGATATATGGGAAACTAAACATGTTATGAATTTGTTGAAAAATGCCCTCAAAATAATGCATATAGAAATTAACAATCAATAAATTTATCTTCTCAAAAAGAATCGATAAACTTTCTTCAAATATGAGCAATCACAGCAAATCTCCAATAAAATTACAACCTTCTAGAAAGAAATCAATATATTTAAATTTCTTCAGCTGATCATAAATTTGAGGAATTATAATCATGACTCTAAACTCCAACATACCAGCTTTGAATTAAATACTTCTTAAGTAGAAAAGTTTCTTCCATGTACTTAATGATGCAATACAGGCAGAAATTGGGGTCGAAAGTAATTATCTTAGGCAGCTTAAGGATATACTTTTCCTATTCGGGTCGTTCCTTCAATTTTGCAAGACTATTTCGAATGTGTGAAACAGCTCCCCAGCATTTCAGTGTGTTTGCTACATCATCAAGCCTCAGCAGATACTCTTCTTCAGTCAAGGGAAAGGATCTCTAGAACAGAAATAAAGAAACAATATGAGCACACACACAGAGAGAGAGAGATAGAGAGAGAGAGAGAGAGAGGCCATCGCCATAGATCCATAGCATTGTAAATTTAAAAGTCAGTAGCAAGTCTACGAAACAGTTATCCTTTTGCTATATAGATAAGTCCTTGAATATGAAGGACTAATAAACCATTCAAATGGCATTAAAAAAATGAAAAATCAACTCATGCCAAATATTGGTGTCATTTCGGAAACCAGAAGTGACCATCAATATCTCAACCTAGGTGGTCCTCATCAGATGTACTTCCTGGGTTACAAGTTACATGTGTGTGTCCACAGTGTAGCATAACCAAGAAGCATTGTCCCAATCCTTTGGAACTGGTGCATGCATTGCACCTTAGAATCATTTTTAAAACTATAGATGACAATTCAATATCCAGTACGTTCTGCCACCAGAAATGCTCTGAACCAAAAGTCCGATCACATTACAATCACAGAGAGGAGAGAGAGAGAGAGAGAGAGAAACAGATTTATGAGGCAAAAACTTGTTAGCTAAGAAGATTGTATACAGTGAATAACATAAGGATATCCTTTAAATTTAAGCCATTACAATAATTTTAAGGCAAAACCATTACAATAATTTTAAGGCAAAAATCAAATACAGAAATCACTGAAGATCCTTTAATAATTTCCAATCCAAAATTTTTATTAATTAAAATAGAACAAAGAGGGAAATATTGGATAACATTATTGTCCATTCTGTCATATCTTTTTGTGATACTTATTGTATTCCCACCAGAATAAGATAAAGGTAAATTACCCTGCTTAGTTGCAAATTCATGAGATAACCATAGTTTCTATAGTGTTCTTTTTAAATAATAGTAGCAGTGGTAATTGTAGTACCTACTTTATTGTATTGTATTAATAATAAAGCACATACATTCTCTGGGTGTCTCCTGAGATGTGTCCTTTCATTTTTCTAGATGCACAATACATAGATTGCATGGGTTGTAATCATTCATCAGCCTCCAATAAACTATGCCAACAGGTTACATTTTGTTTGAATTTCTTTAGATTCTGCTATAAAGCTCAGAGAATGCCGACTGAAAAGGCAAAACAAGCACATGGTCGCATGGCAGTGCAACAGAAAATTGGCATCACAAGCAAAACAACATATCAGAGCAGGCATGTAGGACTGCACACGAATGATTTGAACAACTTACCATCATCTAAGCCACATCTACATGAGAGGAGTGGTTAGATATAATGTTTATAAACAGTAATAATCCATTAGGCAGCATATGCCATAAAAATTGGCCGGTCTGCATCTAAATGACCTATTATTTTTCAAGGTTTTATTTGCTTGTGCAGGCCACTGCACATTGCAACCGAATGATGCTTAAATAAATAAGTAGTATGGTCTACAACAATATAGTTACCTGCTCCATGTACTTCCACATGACATTCATTGCCAACAAGTTTCTTCCCATGAATTCCTGTATCACATAAGTAAATTTGACAATGTCAAACGAGGAAAGAAAAAAGTTGCTAATTAAATCAAATTGTTTGAATGACCAGATTTATGTTAAACATGAACTTAGAATATCAGGTCCCATGCCAACAGGAGTTGGAGCAAAATTTTTGGTGCCCATCTCCACAACAGAGAGGTCCCAGGATTAAACCAGGGTGGTAGCATTTCCCACCACATTTCTCAAAGAATGTCAGTGGTTTAAATCCACTTACAAGCGGGCTTTTGGTCCAAAGGACACGTAGCTGAGAATGAGCTGGACGAGGGAAGAAATGAAAGTGAATGGAAGAGGTCAGGAGGCAAATTTCCAAAAAGTAGTGGTTCTCATCTGTTCCTTATCTCTCTCCCTAACAACTGTGTAGCGGAGACACCACCTCCTTACTCTGTGCAGAAGTGAACCAAGAGTGGAAATGAAGGTTATCGATTTAGCTATCCACCTTGGGGAGAATGTTGTCCTTCCACTATCGGATAAAGGGTCCATTCCTCACTCTACTCTTGCTTCCCTTGAAAACCAGGCCCCTCAATATCAAGAATCTTAATGCATTCAAAACAAAGCATTGAGGCCCTTCAACGCTAAAAAATGTTAAAGTTTCTATTGTCGGAAAATTTGAGAGTAGAGAAGCTATAGTTAACCAAAGAAACCAGTGCTGAAAATAACAATTCATGATGCCAAGAATGCTGAATTATGGAAATTTATGTTGAACGCCATAGTATAGAACTGCAGAAATAAGAATTTTACAAATTGACCAGAAGAGAATGCTGACTGAAGAGAAAGAGAAGTAGAATGAAAAATTAATAATCAAGAAATCAGCAAAGAGTCAAAGGGAAATTTTGTCAAAATTGTCAGCCTTGCATTTGGAGTAAGACACAATAATGTTTAGTTGATCAATAAGTAATACTGTAAAAAAAATGCAATATAGCTGAATAACTGAAGTAACATGCTCCAACAAAGTACCTTTTTCTGAAAAAAAGCCCTCTGAAAGGTATAAAACTGGTCTAGAATATTCAGACTCATGGTCCACACTGCAACATTTAATCCTCAGCTTATATCTCAGATGTTTCAACCAAAACTGGTTATATTACAGGTGGCAAGTAGGTCCAGTAGGGTAAGAAAATATCAAGGAACAACAAACACACAATCCATAATCAACCCATCCTTCCCATTTGTTTTTCTTTTGCAATCCATACTTGTTACCAAACCGAATTCGATAACTGGTATTTTGGTGACCGATCTGATTGCCAGGGTAGACATGATGAGCTAAACATGCAACAGAAGTTGATATTTCCATAAAATTTGAAAGTAACATAGTAAAGAAAGACTTGTGCTCTAGAATAGTCTCAGTATGCATGATATCCTTATATGTGGTACAATACAGAACAGGACTATATTGTCAGTAAAGTGAAAATCATGGGAAGGACAAAAGCTTACAAAATGAACACAGGAAAAACTGGGAACTTAAGGAAGGCCTTTATGCTATAAGTTGTCAGGCTTAGTTTGGCTAATTAAAAAAAAAAAAGGCATTGCATGTGTGTACATGTACATCCGTATAGAAATGACAAAATGCCTCCAATTAGAAATGTTATAGGCTACAGATATTGGTAAACCAGGTTCAACTGGTTTGATACATGATCCCAGTGATAACCATATCCCAAAATTATCTGAAGATGCACATGGTTAACCACTCCATTAATAAATGAAACAAACTGCTGTGCTATCCTGTTATCTTTCAAAATGATGTAATCAAGCAGAGAGTCATATAGAATCATGGTCATGCTTTCCAGAAGGTGACAAGGTTGGCAGACTAAATCATGCATTATCAACAGTAAGTGATTATAACTTTTGTCATATATGTAATCTCCACCATCAAGTCTATAATATATACAATAAGCCACAAATAAGAAAATACCTTCTTTATTAATTGGACATCATATGATCTACCATACTTTTCCTGATAAGAGTTGCAAGATCTACACCACTGAAACTTGAATCATCGTTTCCAGCAATTCTTTCCAAATCTTCACGAGATAACCCACCACTCACCTGCATGGATCGAACATATTTAACATATTACCACTGTTTCTTAGATGCATTTTAACCACATAATGAGCAAAGTATGTTACCATACAAATGCGACATGCTCTAGAAACTTAACAAAGATCCAAAGATTTTCCTACATTCCTCCAGCAACTAATAAAATATAAACATAATAGGAAAAGGAAATGAGAAATAATAAGCACAACAGAATATTACTGAATGTTTCAAAACTCAATGGCATCCAAAAATTATAAGCATAACTTCACAAGTATAATTCTATGAAGTACCTCTTCTTCTTCTTCTCCACCCTCCTTGTCCTTACTTTCATCTCCAGCACTGCTTGATTCTGCATCACCACTGACTGCTCCAACAAAAACCTGCCTAGGGTGTGGGGTTCTTTTGTGGTAACTGGCAAAGTATTGATCCTGAGCAGACAATGTTCGTCCATGAGGGAACTCTACACTCGAAAACCTCAAGCATTGTACCTTAATAGATCTGCTCTTTAAAGAACTCTCATAGATTTGCCATGGCAAATTTCTGGGGTGGCCTGACACAACACTCGTCATATCCTGCAAGCAAACTACTTATTATTCTACAAAGAAATCACAAGATTATAGTAAAGACAGTGTTGACTTGTTGCTAGGACCTCCAGGATTATTACAGAACTATTAAGAAATCTGTCTTAATTAAGCAATGAGAACTATCGATTATTTGAAGTACAGATATGGCAATAAACGTCCAAACAAAATAAATAAAAATTCTGTCCTGTTAGCTAATTATTGTCATATAGACACATCAAAGTTGAAAAAGCTTAATAAAGACTGATATGTGGATCAACAATTAGTAACAGATTGAATTTAATGCAATATGCCACATCAAACAGTAACAACAATATCAACATAAAATAGAGGTTGGATCCTCAATATTGATTTAGATGCACGTAAACGCACTGGAAACATTGTTTCCAGATGTCTTACATTGAGGAAAGGTACAAACATAACATGCAAAGAACGGATCTGACAGAAAATATGACGCTAGCTCAATGAGTTTGATTATTTATGCCATCCAATAAAGTAAAAAGCCACTTGTTGGGAGGCACAATCATTCATAGAAAGACCAAGACAATTTTTTTAAGGACTCTTCGTTCGTCAGATGGTTAAAACTTAAACCACCTCATGATTTTCTATAAGGTTGAAATCATGTTGAAAATTAATTAGATGATTGAAAAGGCATGAAATCCATCAATTCAAAATATCAATTCAAGTTACTTGACTAAATAAATTTAAGTCGACCAAACACGACTCTTCAATTAAATTTCATCTTAAATTAACTAAATCGTACCCTCAAATAAATCTCTTCTACTGATTAATAGATAAGCAAATAAGTGATTTAAAAGAAACAATCCAAGCTCGAATTCAAGAAGAATATCCAAAATTTAAACCAGAATAACAAGGAGTTCGATAAAACCAATAATATATCAACCTTAGTACAATTTAAAGCAACATAGAAAGGGAGAAGGAGCAAGATGGGACCTTTAAGGGAGCATATAAAGATCGAAGGCAAGAGGATTTTCAATGACGCACGAAACCCTAACTGGAAGGCGAAAGCTAGCCAAGATGGCGAGCTCGTCTGTTGGCATCGGGATAAAGCACGAGGGCCTCATTTCTCCTCGGCGATTAATCGGGACCCCACGGGCGAGTTTTTGGGTCTCTTTTTTGTTTCTTCTGAAATTTTCCGGAATTTGGGAACGGAGGCCAGGAAAAAGGGAGAGAAAAAGGAAAGCGAGCGACGCGAAGCGAATATTCCGTTGGACGGTCTGTTGTCCCTTCGCAATGTTTGAGCGTGCACGCGTTGGTGGCTCCTTGCTTCACGAAACCAGGATGGAGAAGCATCTCGAAGCGTGGAAGTTTCACTAACGTCTACTTATAGGATTCTAAACTATTCACACGTCGCATTCTGACCTTGGGTTTTCTCTAAAAATGTTTGCTTCAAGCCAAAATGTTGGTGGCTCCTCGCTTCACGAATCAAGTATAATCGGCAAATTAATTCGAGACAACATTTGGCGTTCACAGTGAGTCCACGAACACTGACGTCCACCTTTTCAATATCCTTTTTTTTTTAAATTCCAGGGATAGCAAGTCCATTAATTTTTTTTTTTTTTTGGTTAAACAGCAACCCAATAATTAAAGTGACAAACGAAATAAAATGAGAATTCTTTTTCGTAGGACATGTATGATGTATGGAAGTCTAAATATGTTACTACACGTATGCGTTTCCTTCAATTGTCGATTACGGCAAGCGCATCAGAACTCAGAATGAGAGGCTTTTTAGATAGCCTTTTGGGATCCAACAACAGCTACCTTAAGCTAGCAATACTAACGGGTTATTTACTGTCAAGAAGAACCTATGAAAGTACTACAGATTGACAATATCTGTATGTAGGAACAAGACTACAAGGGTATAACATACCTTATCTAAAGTTGCTTCACGCCACAGCAACGATAGATGCAACGATCTGGTCTGGAGACGAAACTAGTGCTAAAAACTGTTAACAAGCTAGAAATTTAGTACCAGCAAGGAGACACAAATCTATGAACTAATTGTTGTAGTAAAAGATATTTAAATAAACAAAAACATCTGAACTAAACTTTTAGCAACTCGGTAGTTTGAAAAAGGTGACATCAAGACAAACACGGCTATATACTTGTCAGACGGACCATGTAAGAGTTCAAACATTTGACTGGTACTTCGATAGAAGGTCTGGTTCTGAGCAAAGATCCCATTCGTGAAGTATTAGAGCTGAAACACAATGTACTATATTGGGTTTCGAAATACTCAAACAAGCACAATCCTTGCAAATTCATAAATCAGTCAAAATGTCAGGCAACCCTTTAGCATTGCCGCATAATAACCACACCAGAAGCGGACCACATGTGCTCCAATCAGACTATATACACTTAAATTCAGCATAAGTGAATTTCAATAAAGAAGGGTCAGCAAAAGATGCGGTTGCTGCATTTTGAGTGTCTATGCATTGGAGGCCAAAGCTTGGTGTCTTGTGTGGTATCCACGACTGCAGGAGGCAACCACTGCCACATGGCTACACCAGGGAAGGCAGTAAAAGGGGCAACTTTGTTTGCCGGGGTGTGACCATGTGGAGCAAATGCAGCAGTGGCAGTAGCAGGATGGAATGCAATTGGATGTGGCATAAATCCTGCTGGAGGCACACTCATGGCCTTGACTTGTTGGTCTAATCTCTCCTTATCTGCCTTCAACTTCATCTTCTCCTCTCGAAGCTCATTCTTCTCCACCTAAACACCAGAGAAAATGCATGCATAACATAGTGTTAAAAGGATCAGCTGTACAATCTGTCTACAGAAACCAGAATTTCTTATGTATTTCAAGATGAATTGGTCATATATTCCAGAACAGAATTTGATTTTTCATCTATTAACATATAGTCTTTGTCTTTTGCAGACCTATCTTATATGCCACAGTTCATATACTTGGTATCTTTTATTGCTAAGACATTATCATGAATCAGGTTTTGTTATTCATATATCAACAGAACTAAATAAGGATGCTTGCTGTGGCAATATGATGCTTTACTGATGAAGACCATTGTAATCTTAGAGTTGAGAAAAGTCCCACTACAAGCACATTGATTTTTCTGGAAAGAAATTATTCAATGATAAATCTACTACTCATTAAGTAGCGGAAGCAATATATATTCCAACAGATGACCAATATGGTACATCCACTCCTTTTCTCATGTCATTTCCTTCACCCGTACACGATAAACAAGGCAAACTTGACAACTATATTTCATCACAAGAAAACATATTATAACATATTATCATGAAATTTAAGTGGATTATCACAAGCTGCAAATGTCCATAGAAGGAGAATAAACCAAGTTGAGACCTTTAGATTTTTAATTGCTTCTTGAAGCTTTTCATTTGATTCCTTAAGTTGCTGTGCTTCACTTCTCAACTGTACCAATAGACGAGCTGCATCACTTAGAATACTGGATTTCTCAAACTTAGGAGGCCTACCAGGATCAAGGATGGAACTTAATTCCAAAAACCTAAAATGTGAAAAATGAAAGTTAATTAAACAATGATAGGCAAGAAGTGAATAATGGATGCATAAAACCTATTTACCCACTAAATTTCTAGCACTGTCACATTTTTGTTTTAGTGTGATTGACTGAGTACCTATCATTTAGCTTATCACGTCGTATCTTCTCACGGCATGCTTTAGACTTGGGTCCTGCACATGATTCATCTCTTATCCTGCAAATTTGAGAGAATGTGAGTTTTTCCTATCCTCCCTACAAATTAGAAATTTGAAAATGGGTCATGCCTTTAATTTATATCAAATACAATGGTGCAAATTGGATTAGGAGTTGGATCAAAATACATGATGCAGAACATTTATAAATAGAAGTAATAAAAATATGATGTGCTTGTGCAATTTTGAGAAAGCAAAAATAGAAAATGATATAGTATCATGCATTACTTTAAGAAATGATCAAAAAGTGATTAGAATGCTTTCTATCAAGAGTAAGATTTTTTTTTTTTAAAAAAGAAAAGCTAAATTATAGAGGTTTGGTCATTAATTTATCAATACATGCAAGTATAAAATTTGACTTTCTGCACATCAAAACAATTTCGCAAAACATAAAGCCCACTTCTTTTATCATGACAAACTACCACCAAGGCTTTCTGACTGATCAACATGCTTAGTTCTTAACACACTGAGGACTTTACCTGATACTTTTCTTTTTCCGTAAAAACATAGTAAAATTTAATACTCTTAAATAAGTTTCATACTTTTTCCTCTTTTTGGTGGTAACATAATTTTGTTACTCATGTTACCTCTTCAAGAACATGACTTAAACTATCATCTTTCATCCTAAGCAGTACTTGGTTGAAAGATCAAACAATCATAAGCACCTAGCATATATTCCCAAATATCAGTCATGACCTTGTATAAAATATAAAGTTAACTATATTGCTTTGCTCCGCTTTAAAAAAGATTCGGCACTTTTAAAACCTCTCTCATATTAAAGATAATTGTAAAGAAGTGGATTTATCATGAACCGTACAGATGGATCCATGCAGATAGTAAAGCCATTACTTCAAGGAACAAGCCAAGCTAGTGAAGCAGAGAATTGCAAATACAGCATATGATTCAGAGGAATAAATTATCAGGTTTTGCAGAGAGCAAACCACGACTGATATAAGAGGAGCCAAACAAGCAGAATGATTAAGTGGAAGATACTAGTGACTCAAACTAAACCCGAAAAGTTCTTTAGTGTGATGAGTTTTTTCCCCATTTTTATTCATCTGTCTTTTCCCTTCTTAACCCAACCAAACAGATGATCCTTCTCTTCATTGTGAATTTTTCTATCAATTAGTTGAGTAAAACAATGCATCAATAAAATTGACAAATACAATCAGCAATTCCCATTTACCAACAGAATAAAATCAATCAAACCAGTTACATTAAATACCTCTTCAATTGCACAAAACCACCATGCACGACCAACAAATACATCACAGAACAGAAAGAGACATAAAATCATGAAGAATTCACTGGAAAAGCAGGGCATTTTGCAGTTTAAATGCTTCATATATCCATCATATAGCATTAAGTTCAATAAAAAAATTGTACCTCTTCCTCGAGCTAGTCTGCTCAAGCCCGCAAACATCTCTGTAGGCCTCTTCAATCCCCACTCTGCCACAATTTTCATCGTAATCATTAAAACCCATAAATTATCCAAATAAATAAGATCATATCACAAGAAACTCCAATCTTCCAAGATCTTGGGGCGAGCTCGAACCAACTCAGCGGAGCACGACAATGGCCTCAATGGTATTCATCTCCCAGGCGTGATCGGTGCCTGCTCTTATTCGAATCCTCATAACACAGCAATGCACCGAACCACCCCAAAAAGATAACGTAAAAACTCGAAGAAGATTTCGTTCTCATACCCTGCGGTCGGAGCCATCTCACAGAAGCTCTCCAGCGCGCAGCGCAATTCGCCATCCGACCCTCCGGCATCGATCCAGTAGTCCTCGATCGCATTGGATCCCATCGCAGATCGAGACCCCTCGCCGCCTTCTTCACCAAATCCGGGCAAGAAGAAGGCGAATTCCCGGGCCCGATCCGTCCTCCGCCGCTCCTCAGTCAAGGAACAGCCACGGAATCCCAATAACCCGGGACAAACAAAGGTTGGGTTAGGATTTGGGAGGTTGGGGAACGGGGACGGAGAGAGGAAGGGAGAAACAGCGGAGGAAGAGGAGATGAGCGGTTTTGGGATGGATTTCTTTTCCCGTGGGCTGGCAATGTTTGAGCGTAAAAAACACAAAAGCCCTCTGAGCTCGCGGCAGCCAAATACGACCGCGTCGGTGCCGGTGTGAGTCTTATACATATACCAAAGTTTTTGTAGAGACGAAGTTTGACCGTTGATTGAGTGTTGGTGACTATCTCGACGATCTTGGCCGTTGTTTTGATGAACTTCAACTATGGCCCATTTTTTTTGGGTCCACCGGCACAGGCACCACAAACGTCCCATTCACGTGGGAATTCTTTCACGGATCGAGTGGCCGCCTCGTGTGACCACGTCACCCAGAAGTCAGTGGCCATCGCTGTCGCCAAATTTCTTTTGTTATCGAGTCATCATATTTCTTTGGACCCAATACCGTTACCCGAGTCGCTCACGCCATATGGCATGAAGTGATTGGATAAACCAAAGGGGTCAGAGACTGCGGCACCAAACCCTACGGCAAACGTGGCGATGGATCACTGTTGGTAATATGGTTGCGCGACGAAGTGATTTTCTGCCAAAGATACCCTTTATTTTAAAATCCATCTAAGAGGGCGCAAGTGGAGCAAACGGAAGGCAGAGCTTAAATTCTGATGTAGTGATTGGGGGAATGGAATATAGGAATAATTATAAGTTAGGGTTTGACCTAGGTTGAGTGCACCACATCATGAGGTCCACTTTTAAAAAAATTATTAGCATGAGCTCGTGGAGAGATTATATTCTGCATCATGTGCATCACATAATTACGCATCATATCAATAATATATCTTTTTGGATCTTATCCATTATATGCCCATCGTGGCGATTGATCTGTAGGGATGCTGTGCACAACTATTTTGATGGAAAGAAAAGAAGAGAAAAGTAAGATATGATATTTTAGAAAAATGACAATGATAGAAGTTTAGCATGTGAAAGGAGGAGGCGAGAACGAGTGGTAATGGTTACATTTGAGGTGCTGCGTTGGCTGGTGTCTTTCATAGGGGTCTACTAACTACTCACTTGAGTGCTACCAGACAACTTAGCGATAAGCTTTTTAGTTTCATGTGGTGTTATTGGCCAAGTGGTTTTAGTTAAAAATGATTCAATCTTTAGGTCCATGTGCTTGGTTTCCGCTGGCAAATGGAGATGTAAGATATCAATGATTATTCTGAAGAAGGTGCAGTACAAAACATGATCTTAAGGCTTATAAATTTCATTTATAACTATAAAATTATGGGGTTTAAATTTATGAAACAACTACTACTTGTATATTAAGACATATTAAGAGGGTATCAAGTTCCTACACGTAACATATTGAGATATCAGTTATGAGGAGATACAGCTATGATACAAGGACATGACTGGTACATCTCATTAAGCCTTAGCACTAAAGAAAGATAAAGAAACAAGTGATTAAGGAACCGTAACACTGTTACGTTGACTTGTACATATTGCACTATACTTGATGTACATCTATATCTTGATTTTGATTAAAATAATTGGTTAGAATACCTATTGCATGCTTTTCCAGCATTCATATAATTAACATACTATACATGCAAACCATGAGGTGAAAAAAGAAATAAATAACTTCTTCCTACAATGCAATTGATGGATGGCATTATGCGTGGATTATGCTCACCACAAGAGAAAAGGGAATCCATACTTTTCAAAAATGAGACTATTAAATTAAAGATCTATAATCTATGCCACTAAAATATCTAAAAATCACATACCATGTATTTAATAGTTTTAATAGGCTTAAATCAATAAAAATCCAAAACTTTATGACTCAATTTAACCTAAATTCTGAACTTTAATTTCTCACAATTCGGCACCTAACCTTTTAATCGATTAATAATATGGCCTTGTTGTCACTTGTGCACTACATAGACAATGAAAAAAGGCATATATCTCGTACATGCCCTTTCAGTTTACTTATATTGCACTTTCGAAATGAAGTTTATATTTTTATAGATGACATATGGCCTTCAAAGCCAAAAATGAAATTAAAGGACAAAACGAAAGAGTTTGAAAGGAGATTTTTTCTGAAGAAGTGGTGGCTCTCAATTATGACGTGTGAAGGGAGTGAGGAAGTTGGTCATTAGCTTTAAGAATGCCACCACAAGATCTCGTTATTGATGCTCTTGCATAGGAAATTAAGGTAGGTGAAGTCAAGGTTGTGGATGGTGAAATAGGGGCAAAAGTCAATGCCGCAAGGGCAGGGGGTAATGTGGTTGACAAGGGTGGCAACGATCTTGGAGCACTGGGGAGGGGTACTGGGGGCAGTGACAAGCATGGGCTTGCTAAGAAGCATAAGCTCCTAGAGGGTACAGAGGCGGAGGACGATGCCATAAATGGCAAGAAGTCAGCATTGTGGAAAAGGACATCGGGGATGGAGGGATTTTGGTATGGTGGAGGGCGGGTGCAGGACCAGGGTTGAGGTTGTTGGGGAAGAGGGGGAGGTGGACATGGAGGGTGGTAGTGTCGATGGAGAGGTTCATGGGGGAGCCCGATCAAGGGGCAGGCTGAGTAGCAACATGGAAGGTGACGAGGTCGAGGGTGGTGCAGTCGATGTCGAAGCGAAGGTGGCCAAGGATCTTGAGGAAGAGCTGGAAGATAGAGGAGTAGGGATAGTGGGAGAGCACAACCGTTGACTTTGCTCGACACTGCGAGGGAGGCACTAGTCCTAGCTCTGCTAGTCGAAGACATGGCCGTAGATAAAAGCCACCAATGAGAAAGCCAAAAGAGAAGATAGAGCCATGGATGGAGGAGTGGATGCGAGGGTGGTGGTGAGACATGGGAGTTGGGGAAGGAGGAGAAGGCGACAAGGAGATGCTGGTCAGAGAGGAGGGAGTCTGTGGGATAGAGCTCCTCTACAATCTGCCTTTACTCCAAGTTGAACCCGATCATGCAAAAGGCCAACACCCATTGCCGAAGGGCACTCAGGTTCCAGCTTGAGGGTTTGGCTTGCCTTGCACTTCAACAGTAGGGATGGGGATCGATTTATGGATCAAAGTTCATTCCCTTTCTTACCTCTTCTTTTCTCTCTCATTGGCTCTCCTTTCTTACTCCAAAATATCGAAAAAAATTCTGACTTTTTTCCTTGATTTTATAAAAGAATATAGACTTCATTCTGAAAGTACCACGTAGAAAAATTGAACATATGTAAGGCACATGCCTTATACGTTTAATGTCCGAGTGATGAATGGGTTACATTGTTAATGAATTAAACAATCAAAAGTCAAATTGTGAGGAATTAAAGTTTCGGATTTACGTTAAATTGGATCATAAAGTTCATAATTTTTTATGAAATTTAGCCTTTTTAATATGTACACATTATGGACATGAAAATGGATCATTTCCCCTATACTCATATGCAAAATGTGATAAAGTTTTAAATTAGGAATCCATCTTATTGATCATAATCTACATATATTAATATATATATAAATTAATTGATAGATTTTAATACTTAGATCATAACAAATATGGTGTTATATTATTTAATATTTATTTTATACTTCCTATACGTATAGGTTAGAGCTACCAAATACATGATTTTAGTTTGTAGGCATTTCGGTAGTATAAACCATGATCAATGATATGGATTTTGATTTGGATATCTCATAATTAATTTGTACTTTGAGAGGCGTAGATTTCCTCTCTTTTCGACAAGAGCATAATACATCTCTCTCTCTCTCTCTCTCTCTCTCTCTCTATATATAT
>KE505091.1:28348-52905 GCA_000441515.1 Elaeis oleifera
AGCTTGGGTGACCAGGTGTTGTTGTTGGCCGAAGGAGGTCGGAATCACTGCCGGCCGATGAGTGCGTTATATCGGGTCTCAGAGGGAACTGCGTCTATATTACAAGCTATGTCTCCAACAAGATAATAGAGTTCTCAATGGAAGACGGAAGTCAACGAGAGATTTGCTTGCCAGGTCCGGAGTCGCTTAGACCTAGGGCTTCTTGGTTCATGCCAAGTGCATGGTAACTGATCACATATTAATCTCTGTGACATCCTGGCTTTCTACTTATTAGATAGTTTACATGTTAAGATTAGCAAATTAGCAATACTTTATCGTTGCGAAAGCTTTTAATTAATATCCCTAGATCCGTTGAATCATGTTTAATGGACATACATTCAAAATAGCTTTTTCTATTGGTATATTGATATGCATGCATGGAGCATTAGGGCACAACTTATCCTTCTCTTGTGTTCTTTGTTCAGTAGTCTTGCATGTTGTCTGAGAATTTAACTGAAAGTGCGATTCTTTGCGATGCATTTGTACCACAAGAGGTTTATGCCTATCTGGGTTACTACAGCATTGCTTATCTCAGAAATGGCGGGGGGGCTTTCTCACTCTATCTGCATGGTGTGTTTCGCAACCACACATGTTTGGCTTCCCAATTTCACAACAGAGCGAGAGCTAGCCTTCCATTTCTAACATGGACGACGTGGCAGCAAACCATACATGCAGAGCTATTAATGGTGCAAAAGATGCACCGCATAGGATCCAAACTCAATTTAGCCTTTCTTTTATGATTTGTCCGAGAAATTATCTTTCTTGTCATTAAGTGGTGATATTGCAAGTTAATGATTCCTTTAGAGAAAGGAATGATGAATTTACTAAGATTAAAATAAACAACTTGCACGAAGATTATATGTACGTACTCTCAAGTAAATAGATTGGTGCCTTTATCATCACGTACTATAGACTAGTGTTGATATGTATTGAAGTAGTGATCTTGCTTGAGGATTGCCCCTTCATTGAACGCATTCCGTCATCTATCAAAAATGTAAAAGGAGTGATAAGCAGAGTCCATAAAGCACCAATCTGACATGAACTGATGCCATCCCCTTTCCTGCCCATTGTGAGACCGAAGAAAGGGAAAAAATGACACCAGTTGTAGGTCCCCTTCTTTACAAGTTCTTTTGACAAAGCACGTGCATGGTGTGCGAATGCCAAATCTAGCAGGCTTGGTAAGTTATTGTTTTGGGTTTGTTTTCAGTATAAATATCCAAGAACTCGTTTGCTTGAATCTTGGTATGTGCTAAATTTTAACTCATCCTATTCAGTGTTTTTTCTCTTTTCTCCCTTGAGTAATGCGTTGATATTTCTCTTCTTGTCTGCTAATTTCAACTGAAAAAAATTATTTTCCATTTCTACGTTCTTCTCTGTCTTTTATAATGAGTTTATGATGAACATAATGTCACAGAAGGGAGGACAATAATTAGTGACTTCTCTCCCTCTGTTTCCTCTTCCTCGCCTCGCTACTTTAATCTCCTCCTTTTTGGTACATACTTCAAGCTTCTCCTTCGGCCTCTCCTCACAACCAAGAGAGGGACAATGTAGACTAGAAAAAAAAACATCCATTTATACCTAAATTTTATGGTCTAGGATTGTAAAATGGAGGATGGCGCAGGTAATTTGATATTGAACGTGGAAGGCCAGCCACCAATCAAAGAGGTACCATTGGCATTCTTCTCATCTGGATTTGTGCTAGTATTTGCCCTCTTCACCATTTCCCCAGCGTGAGAGGGAACATAAAATAATAAGAATAATAAAAAGTATCAACTCTTATCAAATCTTGAGCCTTGGCTCCTCGTAGGGCACTAGGAGCTTCGGGGGACTGAGGCGAGAAAATTATCTCACTTGTATACGTGTGGAATATTTCCATTGAAATTTCCTAGAAACCGGGAGATTCAAATCTATCCTAAGCACCGTCCTTGTAATCCCATCGTGTTTACTCGCGTGACACGGCCAAGATTGACAAATCTGATGAGTGGGTATGGTAGGACCAGCAAAAAGCTCATTACATACACTTCCCATGAACGCACGGGGGTTATCAATTCAGCTTTTTTGAGCAGCTAGTATTCTGCTCGATTTTTAGCTCAGCAAGGACTCACATTTAGAAAATGAGATAAGCTTTTTCATTTTTTAACCCTTCTTTAGTCTTTACCTAAGTTGTGATGACAGTAAATTCTGGTGGTTGTGAACTAATACTTTGGTCCAAGTGTTGGCATTTCTCAGTGGTGGCGTTATATCGTTGTATTTATCAAAAATGATTTCTGATAGATGTTATCATTCCCCCTCAGAAGAAAATAAAAAACAGAGATCCTAAAATTACCTTAGTAGTTGGTATAGTTTCAGCTTCATGTATGTACCACTGAACGTTGCTTTTTAACAAAATAATCATTGAAACTTATTTATCCAATTGTCAATGTCAATTTAATGGATAAGTTTTGATTAAATACTAAAATGTTAAGCAGGGATTAATGATTGAAAGCTATGCAGGACCTCAGTCTCTTGCCAAACTTAGGAAGGACTAGCTTGGGCAAGCCCATCGATGGCATTGCCTTGCCTTGAAGGATCAGAAAACCAGTTTCTCCGGAAAGAAAGATAATAGAAGATTGAAAGTAACAAATAATTAAACAGCTAATTGTAAGAAAAGGAAAAGGTAACGGGAAAAAGATCAGTATAATATGGATGGTTGGCAGTAATAAATGGACGGAACATATGCATTGCATCCTTTTCTCTTGAACAATAGATTTCTTGTCTTCATCTGCAAGCTAGAGACTAAAAGAAACGGCACTTGAAAATACACATGGATGTTCAAAACTAGCGTGCACCACAAACTAACAATGAAAAGGAATCAAACCATACAAAGCTTTGTAGATTTTTACAAGAAAGAATCATACCACCACTTATTCTCCCATGGTTGTAAATATAAATTTCATCGACTTGTTCCTCTCCAAAGCATGGAAGAATAGAATTGAGTTCTTTGCGAGAGTTGGGGAACAGGTATTCACCATTCACCATGACAAGCATCTCGTATTTGGGTGGCTTAGGGAAGAGAACTTGGTCACCAAGGACAGAGTTCCATCGGAGAATTCAGACGAGAGAGCGGCAAAAAGTTTTTACAGGGAGGTCGAGGAAGGTATACACTAGTGATGGTCTCTTGTTGGGTGGCCCAACCATGTCTAAGAGGTTTGGAGCTCCTCAGGCTGTCACCTCTGAGGCTCCAAGCATGTCTCCAGAATACAAGGTAATCTTCCTCATAGTATTGCTATTGCAATGCATTGTTTCAGGTTGCCACATTTGATTGGCAGTCTCCTGTGTCTATACACCGACTAAGTTGTATAGACTGGAACATGTACCCATTACATCAAGTAGTTGCTGTTTGGGTAAGGCCAGTTCATGACACAGATGGGCAATGGGACCATCACTTTATTATAAGCATGGGACAATCTACCATAAACGCCAAATAGATTAGGCACCCACTTTGCTTTCTGGCGTGGAGGAGAAAGCATAGCATTCACTTGCTCCATTAAACATCATGTTCAAGTCAATCACATACGTATCAACCACTTTCATCTTCTCTCTTCCTCTGATAATCTAGACTCTAGTTATAACAAATGCTAGGGGAAATATTTCACTTCCTCAATCTCCCCTTAAAAAAAGGAGAGAAACATACTCTACTAATAAAAAGTACCATGCAATACTACATGGGGGATTGATGAAATTCTTGATGGAACTTGATAGGGTTGTGATGTAAAGGAGTATATCCTCAATTCCTACGGCAATGGAGCTTGTTTTGGTAACATGTTTGAGACCTTAAACATTTTGGCACGCATACTATTTCCGAATCATTTCAAATAAGCAGCAGACCGATAATGGATTTTATCAAACCAGTCCAATTCCTGGCTGGCGAATTTCAAGACATTTACTTCACCAAAATTTGGGGAAAAGAATAAACGAAATCAATCATATTATCACGGGAAGAATAATAAGCTCAAAAAGATATTGTCGGGTTGTGTCGAGCAACTTTATGTCAATGATTACAAAACACATGCAGTCACTAACAATACGATTCGAAAATGAGATCATACACGGACCAAGATAAAATATTTGCGGTGAGTAGTGTTTCACGTGCTACGCGTCCAAAAATTAATGGACCCTTCTCCAGTCCAAAGGATAGGCAACAACCTTCCTATTCTCCGTTCTCTCAAAGCAGGCATAAGGAAAGGACTAACTTTTTCTTCGCCAAACACAAACCATGCAGATGCCAACCCTTCTCACGCAACAGGAGAAGATGCTTGCAAACTATGTTCCAGTATATGTGATGCTTCCGGTAAGTTCTCTAATAACCGCATGGATTCAGAATCCTGTCTCTGTTTCAGTTGCAGCAACAATTTCTTCTCTGATCTGAACCTCTCCAACAGTTGGGTGTTGTCGCAGCTGAGAATGTATTCGAGAAGCCCGAAGAGCTCAGGAATCAGCTCAAGAAACTGAGAGCGGCAGATGTCGATGGTGTCATGGTGGATGTTGGTGGGAATCATTGAAGCCTTGAGTCCAAAGAATATGATTGGAGTGCTTACAGGCAGTTGTTCCAGATGGTCAAGGAAGAGGGGCTTAAGCTGCAGGCCATCATGTCCTTCCATCAATGTGGTGGGAATGTAAGAGACATCGTCAACATCTCAATACCACAGTGGGTTCGTGATATTGGTAAGAAAGACCCGGATATCTTCTACACCAACAGAGCAGGCACAAGGAATGAAGAGTATCTCACCATTGGAGTGGATAACCAGCCCTTTTGAAGGGCGCACTGCAGCAGAGGTTTGGTTGATCAAAATGCTTTTGTTCTCAAATTAAAATCAAGTTATTTAATGAATAGCTGGATTAAGTTACTCTCTTTTCCACCTATACTTGCAGAGTAATATAGTGCTTGATATTTGCTATTTTATGCCTTACTAGAGTCCATCTTTAGCAGTGTTATTTAAGTAATGACTATTGCCTATTGTTTCAACGTTAGGTATTAGGCGTTGTAGTTCTGTGAGTTACTGGTTGATACGAAATTATTAATTTATATCACTAAAGTTATCTGGGAAAAAAATTATATTACTAAATCAAATCCATCATAGGATGTGAAACTATACGAAAAAGTGCAGTACATCTTAATTTCCATTGATGTCTCTAGATAGTTTCAAGTCAAATTCGGGAATGCTGGCCACATTCTGATGTTCAAACTTTCTGAAGTTTAGATCTCTTCTGTAACTGTATGATCTTATCTTGTACACATCCTTATCAGATCTTAACTTCCTCTTCTTTAATAGGAAACTATATTTTCAGAAAAAAAAAGAGAGAAAGATGAGAGACTTTGACCCTTGAGCGTTCAAGAAAATAAATACAAAGTCATATCCTATTTGTTGAGAATTTTTACATTGCACACTCGTTAATCATCTGACAGGAATACCTGAAATTGATTTTTTTTTTAATAGAAAGACATAAAAGAAGGGAGAGTTTAAAGAGAAAAACGTAGAAATAAATAAAATAATTATCGGTGACATCTTGATAAAATATGCAGGTTTTCTCAAAACTAAAAGAAATATTCAAATTAATTAACTAGACATCAATAAAAATCACTAAATATCAAGAGATGTATATTCCATAATCGAGCCAACAAAAACTTGAGTAAGAACTTTTGATAAAAATCTCTTATGCTTTTGATATATTTGGAATTAACTTGGAGAATTTTATGACAGCAAGACACTTTGGAGTTGTTTTCAGAAAACATTTATACGTGTTATGTTTATCTGTAATTGTCTAGACTGAAGCTTATTATTAATCAAACATGAATGAGAGATGGTTAATTATTGGACTCACATATTGTTTATCCGTTATGACAGCTCTACAGTGACTACATGAAAAGCTTCAGAGAAACATGGCGGATTTCTTGGAAGCTGGTCTGATCACAGATATAGAGGTGGGCCTTGGCCCTGCTGGAGAGCTAAGATACCCCTCCTATCCACAGCCCCAAGGATGGGTTTTTCCAGGCATTGGAGAATTTCAGGAAAGATTTCAATTATTAGTTTATGTGCTCTGCCATTAACAAAGAAAAACCTTATATTAGTCTAAAATTTGTGAAAGGTGAAGAGAAGAATCACAAATATGTTAAGTGCAAGTCCAGATTTCACACGTAGATCAAAGAAAACTTGAGATAGGTACAAAGCTAATTATAGATACATCTCAGATCTATGTAAAGTATCTGGTTTTATCATAACAAAAAATGACATGAAATCAAGAATAAATGGAAAAACAGGACAGATAAGTTAGAGCAGAAATAGATGCAACAAAGACTCCTGACTACCATTGCAAGTGGTCTTAAGTGATGTGAAAGGATTTAAGTGATCTGACAAATAGGACCTTTTTAATTGGATAGGATATCTGGATTGCATTCAAAATGTTTATACCAGTCATCACTGAATTTCTTGTGCAATGTTTTCTCCTCCCTTTTTTGTAAGAATACAGAAATAAGGATCCAAAACATATTTATATAATTCATTTTCAGAAAACATATTTTTAAAGAAAACATATGTTTATAAATCTTGCAGTGTTACGACAAATATCTCCAAGCAGACTTCAAAGAGGCAGCAACAAAGGCAGGACACCCTGAATGGGAATTGCCAGATGATGCAGGAGAATACAATGACACACCTGATTCTACCAAGTTCTTTGCAGAAAATGGGACATATCTTACTGAGAAAGGAAAATTTTTCCTAACTTGGTATTCAAACAAGTTGATAGAACATGGAGATCAGATTTTTGATGCAGCCAATCATGCCTTCTTAGGATGCAAAACCAAGCTTGCAGCCAAAGTATGAACTCTATTTAAATTTGTACCAGTCCTTAATTGCTGACTAATGTTCTTTATAGTGATATATAAGGTTGTTTATTACCATGACAGATTTCTGGCATCCACTGGTGGTATAGAGTTGACAACCATGCAGCAGAGCTCACAGCAGGATACTACAACTTAAACAATCGAGATGGCTACAGAACCATAGCAAGAATGCTTACTAGACATGATGCTATCTTGAACTTTACTTGTGTTGAAATGAGAGATTCTGAGCAAACTGCAGAAGCTAAGAGTGGGCCTGAGGAACTCGTTCAGCAGGTAAATCAATGGTAAAAGTAAAAGGTATAAATATGCCAAGCACTTAACTGAGTATATGGTTTGATAATAGGACTTATGAGACAGTTGAATAATTATGTCAGGTACTAAGCGCAGGATGGAGAGAGGGAATTGAAGTCGCATGTGAGAATGCACTCAACCGATATGATAGGAAAGCCTATAACCAGATATTGAGGAACTGTAGGCCAAATGGTGTCAACAGAGATGGGCCTCCAAAGCTGAGGGTCACTGCAATGACATATCTCCGACTATCAGATGAGCTATTAAAAGCCATAAATTACAGAATATTTAAGACATTTGTGAGGAAAATGCACGCTGATCAGGTAAAATTCTTCCTTCAAGGCTGTCACCCATTTTCACAATCATATTATGTTCCAAAATAGAGTATATGCAATTAATTAGCAAAAGATCGATTGTAGTTTGAATCATATCTGTTTGTTTCAGGATTACTGTCCAGATCCAAGCAAGTATTCAAACCCATTAAACCTATGGAAAGATCAAAGCCAAAAATACCAATTGAGGTTATTCTGGAAGCCACAGAACCAATGAAGCCATTCCCATTTGATCCAGTAACAGATATGAGTGTAGGTGGTGATTTTGCTGATTTTGTAGACGATATATTCAACAAAATAACTTCGATATTGAATTAAAATCCTTCAGAGAGTGAGGTCACCATGAATAAGCAACCTAGTGAATAAGGATTGACAAATACTTTTCATTAGTCATTTTTATGTATGAGTACTGGTTAAATGCCATGTGAACAAGGGTCGATCATATTTCTTGATGTTTGTTCCCATTTGATATTCTGAATGGCTTTTCTTTGCATTTTATTCACATCATATTACTGCACATTTGGATATATTTGAATGGGTAGCTTAAGCTCGAATATTTGGAATAGATCTGTGCCACTCTTTCTGCAGAAACTCTAAGGCGTCATAGATGCTGAAAATATTCAATTGGATTTTATAGTCAATATTTTAATTTCACTGTTCCAAAACATTTAAAATTAGCTAATCTATAGGTTCTTGGAAAGTGCAAGCAGAGACTGGTGGTTTTCAAATTCTCCATGGACCTTTTAGAGACACCAGTCAGACTCACAAAGCAGGGATCTAAGTTAGGCAACCAGAGAATTACTGAATAACCAGATCCCCACACATATATGTGCAACAAAAGAAGGGGCAAACTAGAGTTTGAGCATTTTCTGTATCAGCATATAGCTGAAGAAGTTTTGAAAATGATAACACTATACGGTTCAAAGACTCTAAAGAATATAAAGGGGAAATCATTCTAGATGTAAAGAAGTTTAACTAAAAGGTTAAATAGTTATATGGTTAGGAAGAATATCCTATAGTAAAGACAAAATCGTAATATTTAAGCACAGATGGATTAGGGGTAAAATCATTAGTTGTGCACCTACTAATATTAGTAAAATCTACATTATGAAGAATGATTGAGTGAGCAATAAAAGCAATCGGCTTACAAAATCTGCTGATCCTTCAAAAAAGCTTGAATTGCCATCAAGCATAAGTTCACCAATAATCACCACAGGAGCACGATCCATTGCGAAAGTGATGAAACCGATGGGCATCTCTCACAACAATTTCTCTACTGACAAGCTTGGAGATTATTTTAGTTGCTGTATGGCAATCCCCACATACCCGAAGGTTCTTTGTGATCCTAATGGTCATTCCAGGAGATGTATTTAATAAAGCAAAAGCAATGGCCAGCCTTTCACTGTGATCCCAGAGCATCTTTCCTTCACATTCTCCTCAACATCATAAAACACTGTGCTGGTATCTGGGATATATCCAGCTTTCTTCAATTGTTGTCTTAATTCGTCCAACTTGGCATATATGGACTTGGATTGTGGGTGTGACTTATCTCCAACCAGAAACCTATGAATTTCCATATCCAATTCAATGAAGCTGCAACCAGGTGGTTTTTTCAGTCCATTCATCCTTGCTGTGGCTCTCACTCTCTCTACGTCACTCCACCTCTTTTCCACAGCATATAAGTTGGAAAGGGAACATAAGCACCAATGCCCTTGGGTTGAGACGAAAAGCATTCTGAGCAGCAATTTCTGCCAGCTCAACATTGTGATGAATGCGGCAAGCAGAAAGAAAAGCTACCCAAACATCAACATTAGGTTCCACATTCATGTCCAAAATTAGTTTGTACACTTCATCTAAATGGCCAGCTCTTCCAAGAAGATCTACCATACATGAGTAGTGCTCAACACTGGGGCTTATTGAATATTCCTTTGACATTTGGTTGAAAATTTCCTTAGCCTCATCAACCAATCCTGCATGGCTACATGCTGATATAACTGAGGTGAATGTTATCTTGTCGGGTCCCATATTTTTCTCTTCATTTCATTGAACAAGCAACAGCCTCTCTTCCCCTTCCATGAAGTCCATATCCAGAAATCATGGCAGTCCAAGAAACCAGATTTTTCATTGGCATCTCATCAAAAGCTTGACGAGAACAATCTAAACTTCCACACTTGGCATACATATCTATAAGAGCAGTCCCCACGATGACCATGTTATCAAATCCCTTTCTGGTGAGATAAGCATGGAGACTCCAGCCAAATTGCAATGCTGCTATCCGGTCACAAGCACCAAGCACTGATACAAGAGTAATTTCATCAGGAAACATACCTTCTGAGTTCATCTGACAGAAAAGTTTTAAGCTTTCAACAGCATCACCATGACGAGCATAACCAGCAATCAAGGAATTCCATGAGACCGTGTCTTTCCTACTTATCTTCTCAAACAAACACCTCGCACCCGCTATAAAGTCCGAGTTTACATAGACATCCATGAGAGCATTGATTAAAAACTCATCAAATTCCAAACTGTTTCGCAGCATGTAAGCATGTATTT
Organism: Elaeis oleifera; assembly: GCA_000441515.1. Classification (NCBI taxonomy): domain Eukaryota; kingdom Viridiplantae; phylum Streptophyta; class Magnoliopsida; order Arecales; family Arecaceae; genus Elaeis; species Elaeis oleifera. The sequence continues at coordinate 38,444 of KE505091.1, forward strand.
CCTTCCCTTGCTTTAATGCCGCCGTATTGGCACAGGCAGGCAGTATGCTGAGAAGAGTTGCTCGGTCCATTCCTCCTCCACCCATGGCCAGAACAGCGAAGACCGTTAGAGCCCTTACTGAGTCATTATTCTTCGCATAACCTGAAATCATCGTGTTCCAAGAAGTTAAATCTTTTGCCAGCATTTTATCAAATAGGTCCTGAGCAAGCTTCATTTCTCCAAATTTTGAGTACATCGACAGAAGAGAATTACTAACATAAACATCCGATTCATATCCACAAACAATTATCTGAGAATGAATTTTTTTCCAACTTCAATGAGCAATAGATCACCACAAGCCATCAGAACAAATGGGTACGTGAAATTATCGGCCTTTCTGCCGGATCTCAACATGTCGCGATACAAGTCAAGAGCTTTAAGGGGAACCACTGCAAGCATAGCCCCTGACCATCACATTCCACAAAAAGGGGCTCTTCCGAGCAATTCCGTCGAATAAAGCTCGGGCATCGGCCATGCTCCCACAGATGGCATACATAGCGCATAGCTTGGTGCTTAGATATGTGTTGTCTAGGAGGACGCCGGAGGAGACCATGTGGGCGTGGAGCCGCCGCCCTTTCTCCAGTGATTTGAAGTTGGTGATGATTTGAAGTAGATGCCCGCATTGGAGGGAGTTCAGAGGCTCTGTGATAGCTCTCTCTACTGAAGGAGTACGAAACAAACGGATATATAGAGAGAAAGGAACGATGGCAGGAGGATTCTGGGCTGGAAGTCGAGAGATTTGAGAAGAGGGAAGGCATTCATGAGAGAGAGGATGTGCGCGGGGATTGAAGGCCAAGTTTTCCTCAGAAACGGAAATTATTTAGACGCCCTCGACCGGATGTCAAACCAGCTCGTCCCAAATTGGTCCCGCCGGATGCGCTGAGAAAATTTGCCAAACTCGGTCAAAAGCTTCGCATAGAATCGGCACTCGAATGCCCGACTTCAGTTATATGGAATCTGCTGAGGAATAGTGTAAACGCCGCGGGTGGAACTTACTTCTACTAATGAGTTCGCAACTCCCATAGTCCCATGCGTCTCATAAATCGGCATATTCAACTGATTTCTGTTTATACAGTCTATCTTCCTGGGAAAGTTATGTTCAGATTCCTGAACCTTTTATTTCTTCTGTCCTAAATCACATGCTTCAGATAAGATCGGCAGATCATCTACAGTCTTCTGAAATTTCTAGGAAATTATTGTGCATGGCAAAGAGAGAGATACTTGAATTGAATAATAAGTCTCTTAACATCATGGTTTTGAAGGGCTTGTTTGATTGTATGTAACTGAACCTTTATTTTAGGTAATAGTATGTAGCTGAACTTAGGAGACTCGGCTGGCTAAGGGATCAGCTTAAAGCTTTCATTTTTTTAGATGGATAGCTTAAAGCATTCATTTGATTGGCCTGAAATGAAATGGAAGTGAGTTCTTGCAATGGCTCGATTTAGAAATAAATAGCCTGAAGGGGCTTCGACTCAGGAGAAACTGAAGCCATTTCGGGCTCCTGCTCAGCTCACCTATGCCAGATCAAAAGGGTCTAAATATAAAGTCAAAACATATCTTGGACCTGGGGTAATGACAACGGCTATGAGGTTTCCAAGTTGAGCATTATCCATTGCTAGTTGAGAACTGTTTTTCTTTCTTTTTTTCCCCATATTTAGTCCCTTCTTTAGTTCTACCAAAAAAAAGTCCCTTCTTAGGCCTGGGTCTCTCACTGGCCTTTGGAGTTTTGGATGGGACCCCTGAACCAGTGACAGCCTTAGTAACGTCCCAGAACTATTGAAAGATATGCGAAAATTCATGAGCTTTATTAAAAGTTTTAACGTATGAATTGATTATGATTATAGAGGAACAGTAAACAAATATGACCATAATATTACATTCATTATTGTTCGCAGACCAGTTTGTCCTTTAGCTGAAGTACCGTGCCACCCTTAGTCTCCATATCGATATGAATTGAGTGGTCAGTAGCCTCCAGTCATCGATGGATAACCTTACAAACAGAACTATATCCATTAACAGCCTTGCATGCATCCCCTTAGAAGCCACTTTTCTTCCTCCAAATCCATGGCTACTGCTGTGTCCAATCTGAGTGGAACTTCTCAAATATTCCCTCCAGGCTGTTGAAGAATTGGAAACCAAACCATGGGTCATCAAGACTAATGGTGTTTGCAAACAAAAGCATAGATGGGTTCCAAGAACCTCAGTTACAGTTTCATAACAGCAGTGGCATCTCCTTGCAAGTTTCGAGGAGAGCTTCTGTAGGCCTTGCTACTGTCACGCTCTTTCATCTACTTGGTGCTGGAATTTCACATGCTGAAGAGGAGAACAATGGGTTGTGGCTAACTGGCCCAATACCAGCTCCAATAGTCACCAGCGGTATGTTTAATTTCTTCATCCATTGCATCATCTTATTTGGTTTCATTTCATCTCACATGCATTCCGAGTCGTAAAACCTCTAGAATCTAACACAGCATCTTCACTACCGAACAGAGTGGAGATAAGAGATAGACATGGCTAACAAGGATCTTTCCCCCACAGATATTGCTAACAAGGAGACAGGCACGCGTTCATTCCTGAGGAAAGGGATCTACATAGCAAAACTAGGCCCCCAAATAATTCCCTACAGGCTGAAGCACTACGCATTTGATCTGTTGGCTCTGGGGGACCTACTGGGGCAGGATGCCTGGAACTACGTTAGGAAGTACCTCTGCCTGAAATCCACAGTCATGTACTATGATTTCGATAAGCTAATCTCTGCAGCTCCTGTGGAGCAGAAGCAGCCCCTCACCGATCTCGCCAACCGGTTGTTCGACAGTGTCGAAAAGGTGATCCCTGGGCAGTTCATTTTTTTCATTCATTGCTCTGCTTGACTCAACCTACATTAGAAGTTTGTCCTCAGAACTATGATTTGCATTAAATTTGCTATAACTTCGGGTATGCGTAAAACAATGTTGATGACAACAGAGATTTCAAGAACATGTAAAGTAATTGAAACTTTCTATAATTTTAGTGATGTCAAGATTTCTATGGGCCAACAATCTAACTAGTAAATTTTCATCAATTGACAGCTTGAAGAGGCCGTGAAGAAGAAGAGTGATTCATTGACAGAGTCATGCTATGCAGATACAGAAGTTATTCTTAAGGAGGTCATGATCCGAATGGCATAATTGTTGTACTAATTCAACAGTTTAATTATGGCATTATCATTATCCTGTCCATAGGAAATCTTCGGAGCTCTAGAAATCTCCATTTCAATCAAATGACAAGGAATGAGTTCATAAAACACTTGCATGCTCGGTGGCTTGATGGTTCACAGACACACCAAGAGAAGACTGATAAATTGTCCCCAGGCAGAAGAGGGATTCTTCGAACGGTCCACTTGTTGCTTCCATCTTTAAAGATTCAGGACTTCTTGTATACATTTGTTTGGTGTTGAGGTGGTTGCTATCCAAGGAATAACCGGAGGAGATCACGTAAAACCAACAACATCGAATGTATTTAATTAATTAAACCATAAATAATTCTCCATTACGAAACGAATAACAAATAATTCTCCATATATAGAAGTCTGCTTTGATGTAGCGTAATAGATGAGGAATCTTTGGAACCAGCTTACAATATTTCTAGGCAAGGTTGGGAGAGGAAAGAGAGTTATGTTCATTGTATTAAAGAAGTATCGCGCACTAGTAGTTCCTGGTGGCTTCAACGGACTCTGATGCTAAGATCTGCTTCTGCAGAACATTGTAGTGCTTGATCAACGGTCAATTTGCAGTGTGGTTGCTATTGCAAATCCATAACATTTCACAATGGTGGAAGGCCCAAATTGGGTGGGGACTTGGAACAGCTTGTTGCAAGAGGATGTGAGGTTGGATGGTGTACTCCGTTCTGTGCTAGATAAACTCCTCTTCCTTTTGCCAATCATGTTCGGATTATTGCATTGTAGTGAGAGTGGATCAACCTTCCTATTGGGCTGGTAGGAAGTAGGTCACGATCCCTAAAATACTCATGTACGCACCATTCGCGACTTGGAACCCAAAAACTTCTCCAAGCAAAGGAAGGTGTGACGTTTGGGTGATCATCTTGTTCACAATCTTAGGTGTGGCCATTGGACATCACCAAGGGGAATGTATTCATGACTTCCTGAAAATTCCTATGGTGTCGGAAAAATGGAACATAGTTTATCCATTAACACGTTCTATAAAAGTTTGAAATGGATAGTCTGCTACCTACAACTTGGGTAAATCAAAGTAAAGACACCGTTGCAAAGCGCTGAGTGTCGTCACCTAATGAGTATCCATGCTTTCCTAATTTTATTTTGTAAGGAGAAAAGTCCAACCTCCTTTGCTATTGCTTATAAATATATATATATTACAAACAAAGGTTCAATCTGTCATATAAGATATTATCTGCTCTGATCCATGGGCCTTACAATTTTATCTTTTAAAAGACACCTCACGTGGGAAGAATTTTTTCCTCCTTATAAGCGTGGATCTCCCTTGACTCACAATCAATATGGGACTAATGATGCCCTCCATATTATTAGAACCACAACAAACCCCCCAATTAAGGGAGACTCAGATTATATACAATCCGAGAAGCATCACAGTCAACCGAGACAGACCACAGTCCCAGAGAACCAAGACAGACCTCAGCCCCTATCTGACGCGCCATTGTTGCAGACAAAGACTCGGCCCATCATGTGAGGTATTGTCCGCTTTGATCCATGGGCCTCATAGTTTTTCCTTAAAAGGCGCCTCACGTGGGAAGGATTTTTTCTTCTTATAAGCGCAAGTCTCTCTTGATTCACAACTAAAATGAGACTAATGATGCCCTCTATATTATTAAAACCACAACAGTATACATCTTTTACAACCCCAGAGAAAGGCAATGCGAGGCGTATTCTTAAGGCGGACCAGTCAGTGGTCAAGGGAGACTCCACACGGTGGTGAGCTGGAGCCATTATCGGGTGAAACTACTGCCTTCATCCTTTTTGTCTGTAACATCCGATATCTGTTGGCTGGGTGTACTTCCATTGATGCTAGACATGGCTATCATGAGATAAATAGTGCTGCGAACTGGATGGTGAGTTTTATTGCTGATCATTCAAAAGGACTATCTGGTTGAATTTTGACGTTTTGCCACATGCTTTTAGGGTTATTTCTTTTTGACTTTGTGGACTGTATTCATACTCGTGTTGTATGAACACTCCATTTTATCACCAAAAAAAAATAATAAAATTAAATAAAATGGATGCAATATTGACATGCCTCCACAATTTTTAGAATATTATGTTTTTGAAGAAAGATTTTGAGGACATTGTTGGAATAAGCTAAAGGTCTGGGCCAATCACAATATCCATCCAACACCCCGGGCAAGAAAACAGTTCTCAGTTAAAAAGGACGACGTTTAAGAAGTTACATATCCTCATTCCTGAAAGATCTTCTTTTCAAGGAAAAGTTCGTGGAAACAATCGTTACCAAGTCAGTCCATCATCTTACTCAAGGCTACACCAGAAATTAAGACCCAACAAGCTAAGAATAGGTTGAATGTTAATTGAAAGATGTAACAGCGAGTAAAGTATGCATGCACATGATCCAAAAATCAACTCATCAATTAGCAATGTTCACAAGTGAACTAAAAAATCATAGTGGGCACTTCAAGGTTTTCAGATCAATTCAGTCATGAATACATTAGCAGATACGAGGAAGAGCAAAATGTTTTTGCAGACGGTAAATCATTTATCTGATTGAAACCATGCATGTCAGCGGGTTCGAGCCCGCCAAACACTTGTCGAGCTCCTAATGGTCCTGCAGCAACCCAATCCAACTCATCGATTCGCTGATACACTAGACCACAAGACCGGACACGTGTCCATCACTCAGTGGTTCCCAACTTATCCAGTTATTTAGCGGGCAGATAAGGCATCTGCGCCCGCTGCCCGAATAAAACCTCGAACGCGCTCGCCCTTCTCGTAACGGAGAGAGAGAGAGAGAGGGGATCAGGAAATGGCGCAAGCTATGGCGTCGATGGCTGGCTTACGTGGCTCATCTCAGGCGGTACTCGAGGGAAGTCTCCAGCTCAGCGGCTCGAGCCGGCTGGCACTGCCGGGGAACTATAGGGTGTCCGTGGGCCGGGCCGGCCTGACGGTGAGGGCCCAGCAAGGTACGGCAGAAGGCGAGGGAGTGGGTGTGGCTCGGAGTGGGCGTCGAGCGGTGCTGGGGCTCGTAGCCGCCGGGTTTGCCGGCGGGTCAGTCGTCAAGGCCGTGCTCGCGGAGGCGAAGGGGATCAAGGTGGGCCCACCTCCCCACCTCCGGTGGGCTCCGTAAGTGTCCGGCCCATTCATTCTCCTACAGTCTAACCTTTTCTAGATTTATTTCTAACTCCCTAGCTATCTTTTCCTCCGTGATTCTTCTCCTCGTTTGAATAATGCAACTGAATGAAGGCATTGATGAATAGTCTTGTAGTAGGCGATCATGTGGGGAGACTACTTGTTTCTTTGTCACAGTAGTCAAATTATACGAGGTTAGTCAAGGACCAAAATGGTGAATTTGGGTTATTTGGAATTTTTTCTGGTGAATAACGTGTTTTTGAAAGAAATTTTAAATTGTGTCACACACACACACAAAAGGATCGCTCTTATAATATGGAATTAGATGATTTTTTTCAAGCCTTTTAAACTGCATGAAGAGTTTTAATTTAAACTGATTTTGAAATTTACAAATTTTACTTACTTTGTCCTACACTTGATTCCTCTTTAGCAGTCAAATATCTTCATTAAAAGTTTCTACACTTATTTTAGATAGAAAAATTATATTAAAGAATGAAACGATATTCTAGTTTGAAAGCCGAAACCTCTAATGGCGGACGGACCTGAGAATTTTGACTTTTGCCAACTAGTGGAGTAACAAAGCTTTCTCATAGATAAGTCCCAAGTAGATTCCCAAGCTCTGGTGCTTACTAGTTCTGGATTCATAACCGCATCCATTTTTACATTTTATGACAGATGCAAACTATTTGATGCATGCATAAGATAAACTCGAATCTTCTAAATGCATAGATGTACGGTTTATATCAAAATATAATTATAAAAAGTTTAGAATATGATCACTGATTGGAGTAATGTAGCAGATAGCTTGAAATTATCTAATTTGGTAATTGTCAGACAGCTCAGAAGACTTTCAACCTCATAAAAATATACAGCTAGTCCAGAGTCAAGGAGTACACAGCAAGAAGCTAAACTGATACAGTGAATTTGATCTGACATATGTTTACTTTAGTCAGTTAATTGCTAGATCAGTTGCTGTAATTGATGATCTGATTTATTTGATTTCTTTGAGTAATTGCTATGTTAATTAAGAGTTTTAGAACTTGAATTAACAACTTTTTATCTCGTACACAGCAGGAATGACAAGATGACGAACTAAATTTGGTCAATTAAAACTGAACAACTAGGACAGAACCAAACTTAATGTGCACCTCACTTCCTATCAAATCAACTAATACATCAAAGAACTTTATCAAATAAATCAAAACAAAGTTAATTTGTCGAAGAGTCGAAAAGTAATGAAAGGAAGCATTCAACAGTTTGGTTACGTGCACTATGGATCTTTTGGATCATCCACGCAATATCACATAGGTGTTTGTGAATATATCCAATTTCTCTGTACCCTCCTTAGGTTTGCATCAACACATGCTTTCCTATTAATTAATTGATCTGAAAATACCAATTTTTAAATACTTTGAGGTAACAAGAATAAAGATACTAAATTCTAGCTCAAATATTTACCATTGTTCAGTGTCGTTCTCATGAAATATATATATGCAAAGAATAAATAAGAAAAATACATAGAAACTAGAAACACCAAAACCATCTCAAAATGGTCACCACTTATGTTTGTGCACGTATGTTTATCTGGAAGAACGATCATTAAAGTACATTTACATAATTCAATGTTGCGATGATTCTGCATGTAACAGCTGGGACCCTAAATTCGGACGAGCCGAGAGACCTTGACCTTCCACTGAAGGAAAGATTCTACCTGCAACCACTTGCTCCAGCAGAAGCTGCAGCAAGGGCGAAAGAGTCAGCAAAGGACATTGTGAACCTTAAGGAATTGATAGACAAGAAGCAATGGCCTTACGTCCAAAATGACCTTCGTCTCAAGGCCTCTTACCTCCGCTTTGACCTAATACTGTTATCTCAGCAAAGCCCAAAGAAGAGAAGAAGCCCCTCAAGGAGCTCGCTGGGAAGCTCTTTGCCACAATTGATGAGGTAAATACAGTAGCATATATAAGTAGAAAAAGAATAAGTTGAATTGTTCCATATCGACCCACTAATGCCCATCTAACATTTCTTGCCTCATCTTATCGTCAGCTTGATCATGCAGCGAAGATCAAGAATGTACCAGAAGCTGAGAAGTACTATGCAGAAACCAAATCTGCCCTCAATGATGTCCTTGCCAAACTAGGCTAGAAGAAGGCTATCTCTGTTGTGTATTGTTAACCTTCTCTTTACTCTTTGTCAATATCAAACTAGTTATGGACGTGATTCCCAGTAATAGAGTATTCCAAATGTTGGTTATCTATCTTTTGATTTTGAGTAGTTCCAGCTAAAGAGTAAAGAATGAGGAATTAAATATCATTTTAGCATTTCTTATGGAGCTACACCTCTGATTATTAGCTCAGATTAAAGAACAAACTTTACAATGGGATTGCCTAGATTTGGTCGGAGGGAGTCCGACTTGGGAATGGAAATAGAAATGAGGGACTCATATTCTAATAATTTGATGAGTGGAGTTCTATACTCTTTCAATTCGAAAGGGATGAAAATATCTTAATCCTTCAAAATTCAATTCCTACTCTCTTTTAATATTTAAATCTCATTTAGATTCCGATTCTATTCGCGAATCAAATATGTTAAAAGATATGATCATTTAAATTTTATTCTAATTTCGATTTCGATCACAACTAAATACATATTTTGCAAAGAAACATTAAAAAGGACATGCTACGCAAAATATCCCTTTCAGGGAGCTCATCTCCGGTGACAACTTACTCTTTGTTCCTGGTTTACATATTGCTGCCTTCAATTTGTGGTTGCCTGAGGTGGATTAAGTAGATAAAACCGATCCTTGAACACTATCTTAACCATTAAGCACTTGACCTCATGTTTCTGATATGCCTAATTGTCTGAGCCAACTACTCTAGGAATTGAATTAGCAACATGAGCTTTTGTCACTTGGCGGTCACCTGAAATATTTGGTTAGGATGACGACAATCACAGACAAAGTTCCTTGCAGATAACAAATACTTGCAGTTTAAGCATTATAAAATTCTCTCCAATTTGGGCAAGCTGCTGCTACCAGCTAACAAACTAGCCTTATTTCTCAGTTCACATATATGACATGGTGGAAGGCCAAGAATTGGAAGAAGAAATAATGGACAAAAACAATAGATCTTTGGCTTTGATGAAGAGAATTGCGGATCTCAACTAGACATGTTTGCAGGTTTGACAAGCTGGATTAAGCAAAACACCTAAAGTCCAACGTAACTGTGGACCAATGAGGACCATAAATTCAAAACTATTGCTTTTGCCGTAAGCACAGGATCAAATTAATTTCCCATGACAAAATCTGCAAGCCAAAAGAAAAGCTTCAAAAGCGGTCCAATAATCCATGTAGCCAAACTTGCATGAACCATGAAATATCTTTCAGCTAAACAAAATAGCTGTACAATTTCTTAATCCTGTATGCAACTAACAATTTCAATATGGATGGTATTAAGTCAAATCTTTAAGGGCCAAAAGTCATGCCCAGTTACAACAAAGATCAACAACATTGTTCCATGCAGTTATAAAGACTAGACCTACTTAAGCCATTTGATTAATAAAGAAACTCCACCTTGAAGGCCTTGGTCAGGCCCCTCTGCTTGTAATGGCATTTATTGATCCTCTCCTAATGACCTGCTTTCCATCTTCAACTCTACTCTGCTACAAACTACAAACTAGTAAGTTCCTATAGCTTTATCAACCTGGATGAGGATAAAGAGAACGAATAGAGCAAGATAATTCAGCTGACTCACCAATCATGACAGGTTAGGAGCCTCTTGTTCAGCCTTCTTCACATTATCGGTCATCCCTTCCTCAATCTGCTTTGCTTCTATAGTCTCATTACTGTTGACTCTTCCTTCTTCTATCTGCCTTTGTTTTGCCAGAGCTCTTCTTGCTTCCCTTCGAGCATCCCTCTTGGCAATCTTGAGTTCTTCAAAGCCCTTTTCAATCTTGGCTTCCTCTTCAGGAGAAAGAAACCGACTTCCATATTCCCAAGCTGCTCATACATCTTCTCGACCTTGGCCTTCCAACTAAGCCCATCTCTGTCTCCATTTTATGGTAAGGTGTTTTCAGAAGGTACTCGTCTATGCCACCAGCTTTGTCAATGCACCTGAGAGCATGCGTTGTAACCTTGACCCGGATGTGTCTGTCATGGATATAACTGAACAAGCGCTTTGTTTGTACATTAGGCTTCCATGTCCGTCTAGACCTTTATCACAAGAATATTGAAATATCAGATTGGGTTCTTTTGCTGATAGTATAATGAGCAGACTCCGCACCAAAAATGAGGGATAAGTCATGTCAGTGACAGATTTAAATAATATAAAGAACTGCCCTTAAATAGCAATAAGCATGTGATGCAAATTTCCTGACATTATCACAAATTTAAAGGAATGACGACAACATCACACTTATCCAAGCAAGAAAGAAGTTTAAATCTTATGGTACATTTGAGGTATATTCCCCTGATTGATATTGTAAAGGATTCAAGTCATACAACTACCAGAAATGAGAAACCAATACAAATTAGTTGCACTTTTAATTAGATGGTCCACAACTCACATGATAAACAAAACCACTTCCGAAAACTTACTAAGAATAAAGCCAGATGATGAGATGATTTGACGAAGAGTCAATCTGTTTATTCTATTTAGACTTTTAAATAGACGCAATTATGTGTTACTCATGTTGACATTGTAACTTCAACAAATAAATGCAACTAAAATGAAAAATGACATAAAGAAAAATTGCTATCAGATTTCACATAGAAAAATTCAAAAGAGGACAGACTAGTTACAACGTAAATCCCATCAAAAAGTGAGATGTCCAGCATCATCGGGTGTCAGCTGTGTTTCTTAGTTTGGCACTTTGGCCTTCAGATCTAGACCATAGAGCCACCGTGTACTTTCAATTTTGCAAAAAACTATGCTCCAACACAACAAATTTAGTGACATCTAACACTATTTAACAATCAAAACTAATCACTAGCAATATAAAGCCTATGATACATTAGAAACATCCTTTGAAAATTGCAAACACTTAATCATGACACATGCAGAGATATAAGAGCTTATACTCAATCACCTGTGCAAGCATATTGCAATCAATGGGTGCAACAAACACCACAAAGTCTAATAGAGAATTTTAGGTAGACATTTCATACTAGCAATTTGTCAATTCTAACAACTGGCTTCCCAAGATCAACACAATCAATTCACCCTTTCTTTTTTTTTGCTGCCCTGAATCCTGCTTATATTGTTTAGGTCAAAATGAGAGATATTCATTGGCATAAGGAAACAGCCAAATAAACAAAAAAAAAATCCTTAAAGGTGGGTTGCTTCCCTACCTGCAAGTACTCGTTACCCACATAATTACTGCGGATCACTCAAAATCAAGCAACCATAAGTCCAAAATTTCTGCTGCACTACATGGATCCTTTACTTGTACTTCTCTGATGGTGCCAATATATCTAGTTCTGGGCCTTTCTTTCATACACCCAACAAAGAATCTGTCTAATTTTAGATCACACTCGAGATCCAGATAGAAACCTCCACAACAAACAGATGTAGACGTTACTTTGAGCATCAATCACCCAAACATTTTTCCCTCTCTTCCACGTTCTACCTATCAGTACTAAGTACTACAAGTTCTATGATCATCTTACCCATCTCAAGGTGATCCGATGGGGATATACTGCAATTAACTGGTTGAGAAACGAAATGGCTTAAAACAATAGTTTTAGCCAGTGGATGACTCCAAGATCGGACAATAAGAAAGGCAAATCCGGCCGCTCATTTCCATACACTAATACCAGCACAGTTATACGTAATTCAAGGAACGGCCATTGAGAAACCTTGTAATTCCAGTTTCACAAAATCTTGCAAGCCATATCCTGTAACCGCTAAAATTTATTCCCCAACGAAACAATAAAATCCTCATATACACCTCATTTCTACCAACGCATCAGTTTCTCAAGACCAATCCAAACAAAGATAGCATCTTTACGAACTTGCAATAGAAATATTTCAAAGATCAAATTTTAACACATTCAGCGTCAGTTCAAAACCAAAGAGAACATCAAAGAACAGAAATCAGACAGAACCCTAAAAGGAATAACGGAATCGAGGATAGGAGAGGGAGAGGGGGTAAGCCAAAGAGTACTTGTTGCCGCCGTCCTCGCTGACCTTGTTGCCGAACTGAATGTGGCGGCCGGCGTAGATGCCGCGCTTGGCCCTGCCCATGACGAGCTTGTTGTTGGGAGGCCCTTCCTCATCGATTCCAGCACCTCCGCTGGCACCGAGTCCCCACCTTCCGAACGACCTTCTTGTAGATCTCCCGTGCTCTGAAGGACATCGCTGGCGCCCCCCAATGCTTCACCACGCAGCGGAGGAGGCGGCGGCGGCGGAACGACGGAGGAGGAGAGAACGAAGAGGGCTCAGGAGGAAGAGTGAGGGCTCAGATGGGGCTCCACGGAATGCTCGTCCGCACGTGCAATGCGCTAGTGCGGAAGCAGATATAATGGATGGCTGTGATCGGAGATCTCTCTGTACTTAGAACCATGGCTGCGTTCATTCGCCGTTCGCTCCCCAGACCCCATCTAACTTAAATCTAACCAATAAAACTCAAATCTAACGTTTCTGATTCAAAATATTAGTCGGGTACTTGGATCAAGTTGGGTTGGAACGCCTTTCCCAATTGAAGCTGTAGAAAATTATCTTTCAGTTTAATCGATATGGATATATGCTACAGCTAACACCCTCTCTTACATCCTACACCGCATGCACCATGTAGCCATATGCACTATATCAATCAAATTATCTCACACATATAAGCCCTTTCATCATACATATTTTAGTGATTGGCTTAGAAGAATGAGATGATTTGATTAGTGTGATGCACAATCATATTGGTGCATGAGATGCAAAATATAATTTGCTCTTTTATTGCAATGGTCCTCTATATATAGGATGCTGCCATCGGTCATTCATAAGAAATAGAAAGAACTTTTATTATAGTTACAAGTTACTACAGTTGATGTATAAGCTTGCTAAACAACTTAGTGACAAACCATCAAAGAAAATATGAAGAAACTTGTACGAAATTATTTTTCTCTATGTTGGAGTATATAGAGAACAAGGATGATTATATTTTTCGCTTCAAAGCATCATCGGCAGAAAAAATATGACAAAGTTGCCTCTTCCTTTTTAGAAATTGGACTTAATGCCACCAAGATAAATAAAAAATCCAATATAAGAATCTCTGAGAACTCACAAATGAGATAATAATAGTAAAGTATAATAAAGAGATACAAATCATCTCTTTTTTCTTAAATTTTTTCTCTTTTTTCTTAAATTTTTAGCAAAGAAATAGAAGATCGAAAAGATAAGTACAGTTGTACCAACTGAATAGCAGCTTGTGTCTCCTACTTGTTTTCTCCCTCTCATCTTCTTATCCTATACCTCTTTTATATATATGTATGCGCGCGCGGGGGGGCCAACTAGAATTAGGTTGATCATATTTGGACTCAAATCCAATCAAATCAAAATTCTATAATAAAGATCCTACATCAATGATCCAAATCATTGAATGTGATTTACTAACTCAAAACTATTTGCACACAAAAAAAATCATATGATTTAGATCTAATTTAAATAAAATTAAATTAGATTATATTTTTTGATCATTTGATATATAAGTTAGGAATCTTCAAATTATATGATTTTTAGTATGCAAGCATTTTTAAAGTAATAAATTACATTCTATAGCTTGGATCATCGACATAAAATCTATATTATCCAGTTTTGATTTGACCAGATCTGAGTGTAAATCTGATCAACATTATTCAAAACTGTTTTATATATATATATATATAATAAAGAGAAAAAAAGAATCAGGCTAGAATCAAGTTGATCGAATTTGAACTTAGATTCGATCAGGTGAAAGCCTATAATAGGGGTCCTACATCAATAATCCACATTATTGAATGTGATCTACTACCTCAAAACTATTTACAATAAAAATCATATTATTTAGAAACTCCTAGACTATGCATTAAATAGTCAAAAATTGAATAGTCTAAACAAATAAATTAGAT
>KE505091.1:52925-70103 GCA_000441515.1 Elaeis oleifera
ATATATATATATATGTGTGTGTGTGTGTGTGTGTGTGTGTGTGTGGATAGGAGGCATTCCCACAGACGGCGGCGCCAATATTATGGTCATGGGTCAAGGGGTCGAATGGCTCAGATGGTTAGCTTCCGTCTCCGCATATGTGAGGTATTATCCGTTTTGACTCATGAACATCTTTAGATTTTAGTGGATCTTGATCATTTAGAGCCTCACTGTTTTATCCTTTAAAAGATGCCTCACGTGGGAGAGAAGGTTCCAATCCATATAAACCATATTTTCTCTTGACTCATAACAAATGTGGGATTAAAGAGGTTCTCTTTACACCATAATAATAATTATATATTATCTGTCGAGATTCTCTGATTTTGGTGGGCACATATAATGAAGATTATTAAGATATTGATTTGCTGGCATATGAATCCTGTGACATTAGATCTAACTAATTCTGGTGGTTTGTGCCTTGGAACCACTGCACGGAGCCAGGTCCCCACCTCTGTACAAGCAACAGTTTCGAACTAGAAAGTTTTTCTCCTCTCCCAAGATTTCCCGCATTTATTTGCTTTCTTTTCCTCTTTCTTGTATGTTGCCAAGTTCCAAATGATGGATCAAACAACATTATTTGGTGTAATAAATATCATTAGAAATCACTAAAATGCAGAGAGTACCGGAGGGTATTGCTTTAAATTGAAATTGTCCTTCAACAATGAGAAGTAAAACACATATAGTTGAAATCATAATTGTTATGTAACAACCCCATTAATGGATCACACATAGCATTGACACCAATAGTTTGGAAATAACTGAATCATTTCCAGGAAATAACAGAATGATTTCCACTGATGTATCAAAAAAAAAAAGGAATAATTGTTTGGAGGAAAAAAAAAGTTCAAATACTATTTCTACATTAAATTAGTGACTACCAGTAATTACAGATACTAGACTCTCTGCATAAGGAGCAACAAAGAAGTGAAGAGATCCATCCAAAAAACTCATGCAAGCTTGTTTCCATGGATATTTATCGTTTGGTGCGCCTCCAATGGCGAGCACTGCGGTCCATGTTTTGCTTCTTGGGTCAAAAAAGCCAATCTGTTGCCTGAGCTAAGCAAAATCTTTCGATCATCCGCTGCCTCAACAGTCATGAGCCCAAAATTACTGCAGTCGATATTGTACTTCTTGCTCCATGTATTGTTGCAAGCATTCAAAGCCCAAATATCCACCGTATAAGACTCAACTCGACGATCAACGTAGCCCAAATCCCCTTCAAGTGCTACTAGATCAGAAGGCACGTAGTTCTCATTTGCCTTCAAGGGAGGACCTGGAACCACCCCAAATGTCTCGTCTCTTAGACTAAATTGAAGGATGGCCATTCCATGCTCTTTCTTGTAGGTTGGCCAGTAAACTACTTCACCAACCGTTGCCGGACAATTTCTAACGATAGTACAAGGAGGACCATCAATTGTTCTCCACGAACCATCGCCCAAAGTGAAGATCTCACAGCCCAAATCATAGTCTTGGGTGTTCTCGTCGAAACTGCGAAGGAAGACCCTAACAACCTTGTATTGTTCGTCGATGAGTCAAGGCCAAACCCACGCAGTGATGAGCATGATCCGAGTAAGGTGGGCTTAAGGTCAAGAACTCTTTAGTGCTAGGATTGCATATATGAAAAGACCTTTCTGAGAAAAGCATGATTATACCGTTGACCTGGCAAGGATATAACGCGAGCAACCTATCTTCACAAGGGAGCTTTCTCTGAAGCAGTAGTTCGGAGACCCGTGCTTCTTTCTTGTAGGAATATAGATCCACAGTCTCTTGGAAAATGTCTTGTTCAATGGTAGGATTAGAAGGGACGGATTTGCTCTGGAACGCTTGTAATGTGAAGCTATGAAATATGGTTCGGAGATGAGAGCCAACCATGCCTTGCAAGTGGCTTTGAATCTGATAAGGGATTTGACCGGCAGCCTTGATAGTACTTCAAAGATGACGTCTTGCGAGAGAGCTTGCGCCATGAAACGAACTTATGGCCTCCAAGAAGCGAAGAAGAGCTCGAAAGAGGAGAGAAGGTAGAGAGGTAATTGCTCGCATCTGTATCCAGGTCTCGAGCTTTAAGTAGAAATCTATCTCTTATCTTTCCTAATTTGGGTTGGTCTAGAAATAAGAGTCCAACCGAAATTGGTCTTGCTACGCCATATGTTGGCTTACGGTTGGCAGACGAGATTTAGTCGCAGCATAGTCTAATTAGGATGGAAGAAGTTGCATGATTTGGATTCTGGATCCCAGTAACGAGGAAGCCAAGGCTAACGCCAATTAGCATATGTTTTGAATTATTATTGACGGAGTATATTGGTGCACTAACGGGCCCGGATGTACCCATCTCCAGATCTATCATGTGATTCAGACGGTCCGAAACTCTGGATCTAGCAGGACTGTTTTGTATTTTTGGGGCGAACGAACTGACTGTGACCTTGTGGCAAAGAGATCCAATGTGATCAAGAGTCCTATTTTAAGGGTTCGCTTCACAGGCCTTAAGCTCCGTCGCATTAATTCTTAAACCATTCTCGAGCGTTAATTCCGACCCTTCGTTTCCATTGGATCTCCCTCTCCCACACACGGACGCGCGCGCACGTGCACACAGACTGATGGGGGTTTTGTCCTGGTGGAGGGGGAAGCGAGGCACCGCCGCGACGGCGGCGCTGCGGCCGCCGTCTCAAATCCAGAGCCTTCGGCTCCACCCACAGGAAATGCCGCCGCAATGAACGGGGCGGTGGAGGTGCGGCGGCCATCGGACGTGACCGTGTTCGAGTTCGGGTCGGCGATGGCCTCCGGCGATGGGGTGACGCTGGCCGGGTACTGCCCGGTCTCCGACGAGCTCGAGCCGTGCCGGTGGGAGATCCTCCCAGCTACCGGTTCCGTTGCCCCTCAGTTCCGGGTACTCTTCTGATTGATGGGCACCTGAACTCCGAAGTAATAAATTCCTGTTTCATCTCTTTTATTTCACTAGTGTTGCTTAGTGTATGCGTGTCATAATTTGGTGGAATCTCTACATTTAACTTTGGATTCTTCAAAGCTTTATTTGTTCGTGAGAAAAAATGTTCTTGTTGGTTATTTAATATTTAAAGCTTGGTAACTTCTGATTTTTTAATCGGTAGTTATTGATTCTAACCAATAAGACAAGCTCATAGGATCTAGAGTGAGTTGCAGAAGAAGACTTTTGTTGGATGGAAACATGTCATGGCATATTCCTTCAGAGAGGTACAGCAGGATACGTTCTGGTTCTGGATCGGTATTATGAAATATCTAAATTCTACCAAAAAATATATATCTAAACCATATTAACAAATAGATAATTACTATTTTTTCCTTTTGAAAGAGATCATTTCCTACATTATGATGGGATTTGCACCATGTCCATGCCGTGGAGCTTGCAAAAAATCTCAAGCTACTGTAGCGTGATTTGGGTATGGATTGGTTATAGTACTGACATAGCTCCTGGTAATCTCCGCTTGGACGCCCTGGCATCCATCGTGAGGGAAATGTGGTAATCCAGATGTTTGATGCTTTCAAATTAGACATGGTCACAATTTTTTTTAAGAAAAGGAAAAGATAAAAGCATGGTTGTAAATAAACTTGCTTTCTTGATTTTAAATTTATCTAGTTCATCCAGGGCACTTGATAAGGGAAGTTTTCATAATAATGGCCTGATATCCTAAGTTGAAGCCCGGATGATGGTTGTGCCACTGGGCAGAAAAAGGAGATTGAATGGAGGTTCTGTGTTAATAAAGAAAATTCCTTCAGTCCCACTTGGACTCTTCTTTCTTAACTAAGCTAAAAGTCAGATCATAAAACTCAGAAGGTTGCTGCAGAAAAATGTTCTGAGGTTGAAATTGAACATAGAACTTGCTCTTTTAGAACATCAAAGACTTCGGAAAAAACTCAGTGATTCTGCCATGGATTTAGAGAATCTATGGTGTAGGCGCTTAAAATTCCTTAGTGCTTGCAGTTGGACTGAGATCAAGAGACCACCTTGCAATCTTTTCTAACGATAAATCTTTAAATGTTTTCAGGATTTATTGAAGACCTGATGCTCTTATAGAGGGTTTTATAAATCCTTAATGTGAGATCTCCACTAAACTGATATGGGATGTTGTATAGATGTCAAGATACCATTCCACGAAGTAAGAAATTTACTTTAGGCTGATCAGTGTGGTAGAGTTGAGTCCCTAGCAAGTGGTGCATATTAATGAAATCAGTGGTTATATGGAAGAAAATTGTATTTTACATCAAAGTTAATAATACTATTACATAGAACTTGGTCTTGCGGGAGGTACCGCCAAGTGTAGTTTATGATGTACTCATTCTTTTGAAATACAATGCCTGTAACACCTTCTGCAAGTCTGTTGATGGAAGACTAAGTTTATGTTTGCAGGATTCTCTCTGAAGTTTATTAAAATTATATTTATTTCCTATTGTAAGCATCTTTTCAGTATTTCAGTAAGTATCACTAAACTTTATTGATTCTACCACAAGGGTTTCTTTGATAGAAATAATTTACCAATTTTGTTTCTTTACAACAAAAAATATCATTTGGCACCATGACATACCAATTTCCTTTATCTGTCTTTCTGATGCCTAGAGCTCAAACAAAAGCAGCGGCTGCAGCAAGATTTGATGGAGGAAATTCATATTTTTTTAATATAAATATAAAGGGAGGAAAAAATCTACCAAATTTATTAATAAAAAAAAGTACAAAAGAGAGTGTGAAAAGAGGAAAGAAAAGCCCCAAACATCCCAACAACATTTGAATTTTAAATTTAAATTTCTCCCAACATAAATTTAAAATTTAATTCTCTCCAAATTTCTATCAATTGTCATTTAAAATTTGCATTTTGAATTTTGAAACTGAAGAGCTTGATCTTGCCGCTGAAGAAGAGCATAGCCGAGAAAAGAAGCAATTGGTCGGACCGCGTGGCTAGACTATCGAGAGGTAGGGAGGGAAAAAAGATGCTCGTCAACCGTCTACCATCGTGAAGGAAAAAAAGAGGAAGAAATCACGTATCTATCTCGATGGTTAAGAGAGGAGAAGAAAAGCTTCCAACTTACTATCGAAGAGAAAGAAATAATCGGTCGGACTGCATGTCTAGATGCCGTCGAGAGAAAGAGAAAATATATATCGACTATCCAATATCGAAGAAAAAAAAAAGAAAGAGAAAGAACACCGCTCATGACACCAACAAAAATGGAAGGAAAAAAAAAAAAAAAAGGAAGGAGGAGATCCCAACCCTAATACGAGGGGAGAAGAGAAGCAGTGTTGTTGGCAATACAGGGAAGCATATAGAACCTGGACAACAAGGACAATGGCACAGTTTCAGAATGCATTTGACACGATAATAAGGCAATGACGTATATTCATAAACCTATTCAATATTCATGCATTAATGATTTCATGATGCACATGTCCTTGCCTCTCTGTTGTTATAAACTACTCATATACATGGAAATTAAGGAGCGCTCCCTTTACATTCTAATTTGATTCCTGTCATTTCAGTTGTAAGCAAATCAAAGCGGCAACATTCACAAGCTGTCAATCTTCCGATGTACTTTATTTTAATCCCATTCCTTTGTATTTGATTTTATTATAGTTTATTCTTTAGATATTTAGTTCACGACGTTTTGCGGGAAAGCTTAATTTGAGTGCATATTGGAGATGTCCTATGAACTCTAGTTCAACTTTGTGATGAGGTAGTACGAGCGTTTTAAAGTTAGCAGATGTGCTTTGTCAGTTTAAACTGAATAGATTTCCTATTGTGAGATTTTAATTTCCAAGCACCCTACACCGAATAAATTTACCATGTAGCCTCCTCACGTTGAGTAGACCGTCGTGTACCGCGGATATGCCGGCGTAGGAATTTGCTCAAAATGGTATGTTCTCCATGAACTCCTATAAATTTTTTAGCTTCAAAGACATGAGATGTCCTGTCTTAAAATTTTTTAAGAAGACATCTGTTGCGGTCAATCTTCTCGTTGTCTGATCGTCGGAAACAAGCACCTGCAAGAAAAGTCCACACTGATCGAAAATATCTCCGACGGAGATCCTCCGACGATCAAGTCAGAGAGGAGACTAGACAACAATAGAAAAGAATCAGGGGGCTCAATGATGGAGAGAGAGAGCTCGAGAGAGCTTCAGAGAGTTGGAGTACCTTCCGAGACCTACCTTAAGCTGTTGCCTTACTCCGTTTTATAGTAGAAGGCGGTATGGCTCCGCCACTGATGATGTAGACAACTAGAGAGTTGTCAAATCGTCGAGGGTTGTCAAATCATCAATGGGCTGACAGGTCATTGGAATTAATCCATGTCCTTGGCAGGACAGCGCCCCAAATCCTTGGTAGGACAATATCTCCTGACGGTCGTGCAGCATGTCCTTGGAAAGACAGCGTCCATGCCGGTCGTACGGCGTTTGGAAGGGCTGGTCGACTGTACGTCGGGATTTAGCTGTCGAGTGGTGACTCAGAAGCACAGTCGGCCGATCTGGTGGCTTGTAGAAGTCGGACGTCGGCTGTCCCACTCGACAGAGAGTCGGTGATATAGATTCGATCTTTCGGTCGGTTGGAGGTAGTATTGGCCTGCTCGGCCGGCATACTTCGAATCGGGTATCGTCGGTAGTCATTGTCGGAGTCATCTGTCCGTCGGTCGTCGTCGGACCATTCCGAGGATGAGTCGGCGTCGGAGGTCGGTCGGTGAGTCGACATCGGAGTCAACCAATATATCCCAACAGCACCAATCCAAAAAAATATGAAAATATTCTTTGGATAGCAACGAAGAATAAGCTGCACACAGAGGAAGTTCTCACAGAAATGGATGGAACATTAGTTCTGGGCCTTCTGGCTCTATTTGTGTTGGAGCTAATATGGAGTATGCGAATCAACTTTTATTAAATGTCCTTTGCAGAGAGATTCTATGGATCATAATCAAATTGCACCTGCATTTAAAAGGGAGACCAATTGCATTCATGACTAAACAGCCTGGAGAAAGGAGAAAGAAGAACAAAAGGTAATGGCGACAATGAAGTTGCAAATCAACTAGCTGCTATGACTTGCTGAAAATTTGGAAGGAGACAAACACACTTCTTTCCTGAACAAGAGAGGAACCACTATGTTGCTATGCAGAAGACGCTTCCTTTATTTCACAACTAGAGCCATATTTGCCCGTCTAAAATGGAGATTTTGCATCAAAACCTGTAGACAACACTGCAATCCTTGGCACATCCTAGGAACAATTGATTCTTTTTTTCTAAATCCGCAGTGTACTTTGGATCATGGCTGAATTTGTCTCCGTTAGCTGATTATTGCCATATTCTTTAAATTTGTTGTTCTCTGTTTCCCTGTAAACTTTGTAAAATTGTTCTCTATTCCTTGGTAACCGGGATAGCTTTTTATTCTTCTCCTCTTTCACTCTGTAAATATCTGATTACTGAATAAATGCTGATGGCCTTTGTGCCTCCCTTAAATCTCAAAAAAAATATAAACTGGGGCCAGCATCATGCTGCCTCCATTCCCATCAGGAAAAAAAAATGTGGACATCGAGATAGTTCTATATGTTATCTTCTTTCAGTCTTCATTATATTTTTAGAATAAAAGTATGCTGTAAATGTCAATCATTGCCGTCATTCATACATATTCTTATTCCTTGGGCTCCACAGCATTTTTTTGGTGAATGTTGCCCTCTGAGATATTCTTTGGGATTTTTATTCCAATGAAGTTATCGATGTCAATGTATGCCTCCATTTTTCTCCCATTTGCATTTTCCGGTAACTCGAGGCGCCTGACATATCCATGCTCCCACCAGCGGCCAGTCTTCCAGTCTCTCGAATCTGATTCTCGGCCCCTCCACTTCCCAGTGATCTCAATCACCTTCCCCTTTCACCACATATATCTACATCACAATTCCTTGCACCTACTGGAAAAAACCCATGAAAATGTTAATTTTGCATAGCAATATCAATCCCATTTCACAAGTCATCCATTCTTCATCACTCCTATAGTTGTGTTTCTTGTCATCAGTTTTATGTGTTTCATCTTGTGTATTAGTTATTGGTTATCTCAAATGAGAAGGAAAATAATTGTTCTTTTATGGTTTGACTCCCTGGGTATATTTGCAATTAAGCAGCAGTAATAATAGAAATGGATTTGGAAGCAAGGATTAGAGAAAGGAAACCTAGAAAATGAAAGAAAGCACCAAAACTTAAGAAGCATTAGATAAAGAACTAACAAACTTGATTTGTTGTGTCAGTAGCTATTCTTATGGTGTTCTAAATTAATATGATTCTAATATGCAAGTTTTGAGGAGCAGAAACTGAACAGAACACTAATTAGTTAAGTGATAAGCAGTGCAAACGAATTGATGGTCGCTATCACAAGAGTATGTAAGCAGTGGAAAGATCAAAAGCATCTGTAAGTGGAGGGTGGAGGCAACTACAAGTTTTTGGCAACAAATATATAGGGAGTTTTGCAAATCAAAAAGATATACATAGAGAGGTACTTTTTATGTAAAGGAGAGTTTTTTTTTTTTTGTACTGTATAGAGCATTCTTAAAGGACTCGCAATTCTTTCAGAACTACTAATTATTTCTTCATATTTGTAAGGTGAGTTTTGAAGACTACCTGGTAATTCAGCTCTCACGAAATACTCTGAATCTGTTTCATCCCAATCAACACTAGTTTTGGAGGCACTCCTGAGACCTGCGAGTAGAGTTGCTGAATCAAACTCCCAGAGCGGGAAGGCATCAGCAGGATCGAAGAATTTCCCAAACAACAGTGGGCTAAAGAGTGAACCCTCTCCGAAGACCTTTCTAGCTGCGTCCCCACCTCGAGCAATGAAGGAATCAAATGCGTCTTCACTCAGCGACACGCGCCATTTCTGTGAGTCTTGATCGCCCGGTCTCACTTCAAGCACCCTTCTGGGCGACATTGCCGAGCTTTGGCAAGAGAGCTGCATACTGGATTCTGCTATATAGCGGTAAGGCTTTTTTTAAAGGAAAGCAGAGGTCAGATTCCTTATGGATTGCTTCAAGAGAATATTTCCAGAGCTTTCCATGGCTATCGACATGTACCTTGCCGGGTCCACAACAATTAGACAATCGAGTGAGCCACAACCTTGTGATCGTATATTCCAGAAGACTAAATCGTGCAGCTCTGGAAGGTTCTCGGCAACGTCCCTTACATGTGCTCGGCGGCCACGTGGCTTCCGTGCCTTTTCTTGGCCATAGATACCTTTCAGATAGCGTTCCTCATCAGTTCCCTTCGAGAAAGCATTAAATCTTATGGCTTCTTCTTAGCAACTGGAGAACGGTAATTACCTTAACCATGGGGTTAATCAGAAGATCATCTAGGGAAAAGGTTAGGGACAGCGAAGACCAGAGCGGCCTTCGCAGCGATAAATGAAGGTAGCAGGTTGATCATAATGCCGAGTATTCTTGTCATGCGGCTTGTTCTTGCGTAAATAGACTGCTCGTTGAAAGCTGAAGCAGTAGAGGCTGACGTGAGGAAGACCCAAAAGCCCGAGGTAGATCCGATCTCTCTGTAAGGAATGAACTAACAGCATCCCCATGAATGCTCTATGGGAAAAGCAGTTGACGAGTGGCATCGGAAGAGAGTGGTCCGGACCTTGCCGACAGCGCCGATGTGCACCACTTGCTGCTCCACCATGATGGATGCCCCATCAAGTGGGGAGACCAACTACCGAGTATTGGAGTTTGACAAACGCCCACCGGAGGCCTGATGAGGTTGAGTTGCCAAATTCGCGGTGGCCTTGAGGTGCTCACAGGGCCGGAAGTGAAGCCGCCGCAGGAGTGGAGGAGGAGGTTGGGATAGCAGAGCTTCGTCATGCCAAATAGAAACACCTTACCCTGGCTTCATGGCTCCGAGCCTGGAGGGAATTCGGGCGGCCGAGGCTATGTTCACGGCTGCAGCTTTATCCCCGTACTCCCAGGGCAACCAGGATAAATGCATCGGATGAGCACCAGTCTCGATTGCATCCGTCGTCGGGGAACGAAGTTGGAAGCAACAGCAACAGATGGAAGTCGTGGTCCAGGTTCCATGTGCATTTGAGATCCCGAGCCAGGAACTCCGGCGACGGTCGAAAAACCATGCTTCCACGATTCTCGCAACCGGTTAAGCAACAACGCGCACTCAGTCGGTCAACGTTGCTCGACGTCGGAGACTGGGTAATGCATCGAGGGCGAGCCGCTCCCCAGGGGATGGAGGCCGAGGGACGGTGTTCAACCACGGCAGCGGAGCTTGTAGGCTTCTCGAACCCAGTGGAGGGGAGGAGGAGCCCTGAATTTGGAAGCCGGGCTTGCTGGAAGCAGGTCAGCAGTCGGCGGCGTCCTCACGGCCTAAAATCGCCCTAGGTCGCTTGCTCTCCATCTCCTCCACGTTAAAGTCCCATCTGCTCTTGAAACGAGGAATGGCATTAATCATGCACCATAAAACAGAACGGAAGTACCTTCATTTCTAGGTCGCTGTAGGAGGGCATAGATAGGATCTTGCTGATCAACAGAAAGATCAAAGGCTCCTCACAGAGCCTCTGGATTGGCTCATCTTCCTGACTCTCGTACTCAACCAAGGCCAAACCAAAGCTCTGAGATATTTCATCTAAGAAAGAACATTCTGCTGCCTTCGTAGCTTGTTGGATATCCAATGGGGAACCAATTTTCGCGGAACTTCATGAGTTTTTTTCCCTTTTTTTGGGCTACATGGAATCCATTCCTCAAACAATAGCAGTTTTGTGTTCACCTTAACAGAGCTGAATTTAGGAGACCGAATAGCCTAGCCTAATTGAGTGCCAAACTCCGCTGCTGCTGAGAGATGCGTGCTGTTTTTGGGTCCTCTGAATCTGCGCAGCTGCAACTCCTAGAAAGCCTGTGGATCTCAAATCTTGGGTTGTTCAGCTTCCTGGAGTCCAACGCTATGTAGTTCCATGGCTGCGTAGCTTTTGAATCTTCCCTGGTACCTTAGTTTAGTGAGTCTGGAAACTCTTAGCATATAATTCTCGTGCACCCTTCGGAAAAAAAGAAAGAAAGAAGAAACAACTATTCCATGAGATGTTATAATAAAAAGCCTTCCTCCACTTTGAATGCTTTCCTGAGCCCAAGGGGATCCAACTCACAGTCCTTTTCGAAGCAGCTGCATCATAACTCTGTCTTCAGATTCAAACTATGGCTGAGATATTCTATAGCAACCATTCAGAATGGAGCGAGGAGATTGTGACCCCCAACATCTGCTCTTTTGACCTTCTTTATGCTCTGGTTCATCAGCAGGGTAGTACAGAGGGGATGATGCGATACCTCGTTTCCCTGATATCCTGACTTTTGATTTGCTCGTCTACGAGGGTTCTGCTGTGAAATTGCTTTTGCTTTCTTCGTTTGGACCGTAATTGGTATATTGCCTTTTATTGCCCATGTTTTGATCTTTGATGAAGCTCGACTTGCCAAACTTATGCATGTACATCCGAAATGTGAGGTATCCATGGTTTGGCGCAAGGGAGGGAAAAAAAAAGAATTTCATTTTTTTTTCCATTTGACTTAGTTTCTTATTCTACAGATCTTTAGTTGTATCTTGTTATCTTACTAGTTTTTTTGTCAAATTTGCTTGTATGGCAAAGAATGACCTATAAATGAATGAACAATTGACAAATTCACCTCTCTGTTTTTGTCGCGTCTTTCTTTAGTTTCTTGATTAAGAAATTGCCTTGATTATTATCATAACAAAGTAACTTATGAGGGTTGGTTCTTTCCAACTGATTAATGCCAATCTGATGTCTAAGATGATGTTTATTTTCGTTAAGCTCATTTCACGCAATTACTAGTAGATACGTCATTGTAAGGGGACAAATCTTGATATAGACACATGTATGTGAAATATTAACACTTATTTACATAAGCTGAACAGAGGACCACATGCAAAAGTCCCTTATCGGATCATCCACTTTATTCAATGGTTACACCCATCAAGTGTTCAGATGATACGTATAATCTTATCAGAACCAAACCCTAATTTTATATGTTAATGTCATATCCTCTGAATTATATGTGGAATATTCTGGTTATTATGTGCAGATCTGCTATGTCACCCTTAATGTCTTGGTCATGTTTTCCGAATCATATATTACTAGTTCTTGTAGTCTTGTTAGCAAAGTTAATTCCTCTTGTCTCACCACCTTCCTAGTCTAACCAGTTAACATGCCATGGGAAAGCCACTGATATCCCGCCACCTCCCTCTATGACCCAACTTTCTATTGGTCATTTGTTTCACACTGGCTCTTGATGGGTGTGTGATACCAAGCTTTCCTTCTTCTCTATGAGAAGGAATCCAAGCAAAAAGAAGCAAAGGTGAAGCTAAGGCAGAGATGGAAGCATCTTTACAAAGTAAAGCTCTATGGACCTTTCATCATAACATATAAATATAAATCTCTCCTCTTTTACTTTATTCACATTCCCACACGAAAGAGTTCTTTACATCGAAAACATAAACAACCCCTAGTATCAGTATTCATCCTCATCCTCTCTATCATTCAGTTATCAAGCCTGTTAACAATGGGAAGGTCAGGAGGTGTGATCATCTGCCTTTTGATTTTGAGCATGGATATAGTTGCCGGTATACTCGGAATCGAAGCTGAGATAGCTCAAAACAAGGTACGTCTCCTTCCTCGTCTTCCTCTTTTTTGTGATATAAGTGACAAAATTTAGGACTGTAGAAAAATCTTAAAGTAGCCCATGATAAGAACAATTAAAGAATAAGAATTCGTAATTCTGTCCTTTGATGAAACTGTGTCTTCAATCATAATGTTATTCGTGTTTCGTTGCAGGGGAAGTACCTGAGGGTGTTCATCCTTGAGTGCAAAGAGCCAGTCCGTCAGGCTTACAAGCTTGGACTTGCAGCAGCTGTGCTTCTGGCATTAGCTCATGCCATCGCAAATGTGCTTGGTGGATGCAAGTGTATCTGCTCCAAGGATGAGTTTGTCAGGTCTTCTGCTAACAAGCAAATGGCTGCAGGAACCCTGATTCTCTCATGGTAATTTTTCTAGCTTCTCTTTGTTCAGAAGATCCTAGCTTTAACATTACGAGCGTTAATTTCTTGACAGGGAAAGAATTATACTTTACCAGCATGAACAAAAGTTTCATTCTACTTAATTTCAAGGAGTGTCAATAAAACAGACACACACACCGAGAAGTGGGTGGGGAGGAAAGATCTCTCTTTGCATAGGTAATATATATAAACCTTACTGCATAAGTGAATATTGAACCCACTCATAATTGATGTATATAGCTAATATACGGTGTGACGGGATAAATACAGCTCAGTCATTGGGGCTAATTAGGTCTTCCCCCTAGATATTATTGTACTGATCTTGGAAGTGCTAAACTGGGAGGCATAGGCACTCCATTTATTACAAACTAGAACAAGTCTATGATCCAAGAGAGAGATACAGAGAAGATTTAGATGCGATTCTGGGTTGGAGGTAGCCTACGTCAACAAACTCTCTAGAATACCGAATTGACTGAAGGAGGGGCGTCCTTGATAGAGCTTGGTGGTGGACAGAAGCTCCTTCTGTGGGGACAAGAGGGTCCAAGCGTGGAAGAAGGAGGTGCCTCTCGATAGCAGTCGACGCTGGTGCTGCCTTCTTCTGGAGTACTCTAGCATCGCACTCCTTCCAGCACGCCCAGAGGACAGTAGCTGCTAGCATATCGAATCCAGACCTCAAGAGTTTAGGTATTTCCTTCTTCTTCCAATCAGCCCAGAAGTTCCTGACTCCAGATGCATAGAAGTAATCCCCAACAAACCAAGCAGTATAGACTAGATATTTTTAGAGAAGAGGCAGTTGGTTAGGGAATGATTGATAGCTGCAGAAGGATTATCACAGCATTCACAGCCACCAAGACTGGACCCAGGCTCCTGCTCAGGTTGGCTCTTGTATTGAGCTTGTTTCCAAAGTCACATAGAGAAAGCACTTTAGTCTTGATTTCCCACAGTGGTAGTGAAGGGGCATCTCAAGCCTCTGTTGTTAGTGAATCTGTATAGAGATAGATGCCTTGTGTTGAGGGTGTGCGAGAATATTGTTCCTCCGTATCTGATCTTATCCGTCCAGTTGGAGACCCTAAGCCCCTTAAGAAGATGAGACAGAGAATTAAACTCTATAGCTGCCTGATTGTCTATAAAAGCTCTAATTTTGACGGACCATTTTCTTGTTCTGAAATTTCACTGCGATGCAACTGAAACACTTTCCTTCATGCAGAAGTTATAGACATGAGGGAAAGAATGCGCAGAGGATTTTTACTGTCTGAATTTAAATTTGGATTTTGGCTTTGCTTCATTTTGTGATCATTTTTACTGACCCTACAAGCTCATCACTTTTGAGTCAGGATCATCGTCATTGTTGGATTTGCGATGTTGATCATGGGAGCGATAGCAAACTCCAGGTCAAGAGTTTCTTGCAGCCTTGTTCATCGCCATTTCCTTTCGATTGGGGGGATCTTGTGCTTCGTTCATGGACTATTTTGTGTAGCTTATTATGTGTCTGCTGATGCAACAAGGCGAGAATAGGAAAAAGATGTACAGGAACAACGAATCTCATTGGGATCCATTCTTGATCACCTGCTGTCCAAGATCCGAGAGAAATTGTTAGTGCAATGAAGTAGACTAGATCTCCAAGCGTGCTTTGTTCAACAACTAAATGTTTTATGAAACAAGAAGATAGGCTAACTCAAAAAAGGAAAAAAAAAAAAAGGTTCTCTCATATAATGCTAGGATTTGTTCACTCACATGTTCCATGTGTCTTTTTGGACACTTCGGTAAGGATATTTTATGTATGAGATTCTGTTACATCCTCTTGGTTTGGACCCTTCATGTTCTTATTTTTTTTAATCTCTTTGCTTCCTCCATTTACGCTCCGAGAAGAAGTATATATATACGTAAGATGTATCTCTTAGAATTTGGTTCTAGCTAGCTGATATTGATTTCTGAGAAGAACAATGAAGTCACAACCACCCATTATAAAAATATATGATAATTATTTGGATCAAAAACCGGAGAAACACCTCATAAGGTTTAAATCTGAAATTCCTTCTACATGGATAAAGTGCAAGCAGGCAATTAATACAATTTTTTTTATGTCTTTCTTACAATCCCTTCTTCCTTACCTTCATATAGGCCGAAATTTCTATTTCATGAACAAATGCAAGCATGCCAGTATGGTCCATCCGTTCAATTTTTCTTATGTCTCTATGTTCATAGTAGTGCTCCTTAGCATCGAATAGTCCACATCTGCTTTCTTGTTTTTCAAT
This sequence comes from Elaeis oleifera, assembly GCA_000441515.1. Lineage (NCBI taxonomy): Eukaryota > Viridiplantae > Streptophyta > Magnoliopsida > Arecales > Arecaceae > Elaeis > Elaeis oleifera. Next base: position 68,256 of record KE505091.1, read on the forward strand.
TACATAATTTTTATTTTGATGAAAGAGATGATAAGCCACCCAATATTATTAAGCTAAACAGACATGATTGCAAATGTGTTCGAAGGGAGCTTCATGAACTTCATTCAGGAGGGACAAATATTCAAAATAACAGGGCAGAGATTCAATTCTTCATCATGCCAATAGATGTCTCTATTTCATCCCCATGTTCAAAGATGTATTTAGGTGTCCTTGCCATGTTCACGACCATGTTAGCAAGCTGCCATGGAAGTTGCGTTCGCAGGTACTCGATCCCTGTTCAACTCCTTCCATGAGTGGCTGAACAAGCGACTTATGTATTTTATTGAAGTCTCCTCAGTTTCTTCGGTTTCATTCATTAGCACTGAACTGATTTGAGTGCATCTCCTCTCTCCATGTCACCCTTCAAAATTAACATAAAATTATCATCTTATGATTACTTGTAAACAAAAGACGTGAGAATTAAAACAAGAGACTAATACAAAATTGGTATTGCACAAACAAGACATGAAGCCCTCTTCTGCATATCAATATCATATATTTTAAATGGTGTAACTAGCTTGGTAAAATTATTGGATATTAGATACAATTTATTTGTGTTTAAATCCCACTCTCATCTTGATCTCAAGAAAGCTTCCTCTTATCCTAGTTCTTGGAATATAGGATAATCTAGTTATTCACCCATTATTATGTTTGGTGTGGTTGATTATTTTAGAATATAATTTTTTTGAATTATGGTAGAGCTGTCTGTAATAATAGCTGCGGTAGCAGAAAGGGTGGAGCAGGATAATGGTGAGAACAACACCGACAAAGTGGCATCGATGGTTGTGATAAAAGATAGTGGTGATGGTGACGACAGCTAACAAGCTTAAAATAAATTTATTCTATTTAAAAATAAAATTATTTAATTTTCAAAAATTGGTTAGCTAAGTAGATTATTTCCAAGTCTTTTCGTATTTTATTTTCACAATTGAAAATAGAAACTGCACATGTAATGGTACACAAAGAGCCTTAAATTAATGCATATCTATGTAAAATATGGAGATTCATGGAGTGGATTCATATCTTTTCATATTATTAAAATAATTATCATAACAGATGAAGGGTAATATATTTGTACAATCTTAATATAAGTTTAGGGTTAAAGTTTAGAATTTAGGATTTAGGATTTAGACCATTTTTATATTATCAGCCCCAAAAATCCGATGCTTCATGTTTTCTCACGAGTTCCATGCAAAGAGAGAGAGACTCATCCTACCACGCCGTGATTTTCTTGCATAAGCACATACCAAAAGGGGAAGAGGACAAGCATGCCAATCTCGCTGCTTCATAGTTTATTTTATATACACATATAGGAGTAGAGTTGAATAAGATCGAATAAATTTGGACTCAGATTCGATCAGATCAAAATTGGACAATAAGAATCCTGTATTGATAATACAAACCATTAAATATGATCTACTATTTCAAAACTACTTGCACATAAAAAATTATATAATTTGAAGACTCCTAACCTATGCATCGAGTGATTAAAAACTATATCTAATTCAATTTTATTTAGATTATCCAATTTTAACTATTTGATGTATAGGCTAGGAGTCTTCAAATTATATGATTTTTATATGCAAGCAATTTTGAGATAGTAGATCAAATTCAATGATTTGAATTATTGATGCAAGACTTCTATTATAGAATTTTGATATGAGCAAAACTGAGTTCAAATTTATTCGATTTGATTCTAATATGGCTCTATATAATAGACTTTTAGATTTATGTTGGGCAATTTATGTTTGGCTAGATTAGAAAGGCACCATGTGCCATGCTGAAGTTGTTCATAGTATATATATATAT
>KE505091.1:102421-135742 GCA_000441515.1 Elaeis oleifera
ATATATATATAAAGGATCTCTCTCTCTCTCTAGATACATACATACATACATACATATATACATACATACATACATACATACATACATATATATACACACACACACACACATATATATATATATATTATCATCATCTTTATTATCCTAACTATCATCCTTACCATCACTATCATTGCTATTACACCAACACTACCATCATCGCCACCTCCACTACATTACTAACACCTCAACATTATTATCATTGCTACTATAATCACCTTCACTATACCACTGTGGCCATAGCCATCACCTTTGCCATATTGTTGGTGCCTTTGGCATCACCATTGTCACCACCACTGCCTCCACCACCACTACCTCACATCCATCTTATCCTTGCTTTATTGCCACTTTCATTGTTCTACCACGATGCTTGTCACCAACATAATCATCATCTCCATTTTCTTTACTATAACCATTATTGTGCCCATTACGGTTATGATATTTATTTATAAAAGTAATTGACTATACCAGCCATGTTTCATGTTTATAAGTTTAAAAATAGAAATAAATTTTATTTCTCTATTTTTTTTGGTGCCAAACGGCACCTTAAGCTCTTATTTCTTTTTTTTATTTTTTTTGGTGTGCAATTGTAAATCATATTATCTTAAATGAAAAATGCATAAGCAAATTTTCCACACTTACAGAAGTTTATATTGTAAAATAGAGTTGGTAATTCATGACTTGACCCACTACAGTAACTCACTACAGAACCAGGATTAACAAGTTTTAGATTTATAGCATAAACATCTTCAGATCATAATTGGGTCAACTTAATTTGACTTATGTATTAAATATATTAAGTTTGAGTTTGAAATTCCAAGCTATGCCTCAGTTCAAGTCGTTTAATAATTAAATTCGATTGATACGGTCATAGCTCTATTCTTTCAAGGTTTATTTGACTTGTTTAAATTGTATAAAACCCACCTATGGTTTTTAAGATCCATTTAATAAATCAGCATAGTTTGTTAGGTATACCGTGCAGGTTGTTTCGCGTACCTACTTAATTAAAAGTTTAGATATTACCAAACAAAAGAAAAAGTTAAGATTAGATTTCAAATTCTTTTTATTTTTTTTGATAAAAGGGCTGATCAATATTATTGAAAAGAAGTGCATCTTTCTCCTCCTAGACAAGTTATGAATAATATTTCACAAGCACAATCCATAATGGCAAATGATAATCTAATAGAAATAGAAATCAAGCAACAAAGGTAATGGAAACACCAAATTTTTACATAGAAAACCTTTCAAGAAATGAAAAAAATGATGGGACAAATGAGAATCCACTAATCAATGATATAAAAAATAAAAAAGAGATCCACAACAACAAGATAATGTAAGAGCATCAAAAAATTTCTATAAAAAAACATTAATAACCTTCCAACTTATAAAGTTTATAGACATATTCTCAAATAAAGAAATCTCTAACTTTTCAGAAGCACTAAATACTCTTGTAGATGAGATGAGTGTAGAAAATCAGACTCTTATATCTGGAACTTCAATCCAGAAAAACTTTATATAAGAGATCTTTGTCATGCGTAAAAAATCAAAACTCCATCTCTTCTTTATTTTTCTCTTCTCTTTTCTTGTTGTATAGACTAGCACTTAAAAAGTCCTATTAACAAGACCCATGTCCACTACCTGTTAGTATGGTGTGGATTACTTTATATGGTGTTAGCCCAAAATATAAGTACTAAGTGCTACAAATACCATTACATGGGAAAGCTTATACAGAAAGTGCTGTGGCCCATTTACAGGATGAGCAAAGAAAATTAGAAGAGTCCACAGCAAATACCAAATAAAACCATAAACATAAATTAATACATACGGGAAGCATTAAGAAGCGCGCGGATCCTCTGCTTACATGCGGTGTGCATCACCGCATGTAAGCAAATGATCATACCAACTAACAAGACAGTAGATGTATACACACTATTGCGAAGCCAGCAAGGAAGAGCCTGAAATCTTAGACAGAAAAGATCGCCCAGCTCACATAAGAGAAGTTTAGTGGAATCGAAACATTGAAGCATAATTAGGATACTGTGAACAGCATACAAACAACCAGACCCATAATACAGAAGATAGAAATTGTAGAGACCACTGAAATGGATATGAAGAGCAGAACTAAAGCCAAATAGAATATATATATATACAGAAAAAGCATGGTATAAGGGGCCAGTCCGATGAGATGATGAGAAATAATCAGCTCAGCCAGAAGTACAAGAGTCATATAAATCGAGGAAGCCACCAGTCTGAAAGAAGCAGCGCTAACTTGAGGCCATGAAACCAAGTAGCGGAGAACCCAGCATACATATTCCAAATTATATAGGAGTAATGAAGAACATAAAAACCATGGAGAAACACAGCCATAGTCCCCATAAATACTTGCACTGATCGCAGCCACCCGAAGTAGGCAGCAAGTGAAAGTGAAGTACCATGAAGGTGTAGTTGAAGAAAAGCACCCGGCACTGATATAGAAGTGGCACAGGAAAAACAAGGGTAATGTCACAGTTGCAGAAAGAGAGATGGAAGTAGATCCTGAAAGTGACATGATATGACCAAGTACCTGCACAAAGAAGCAAAAGAATAAGTTACAAATAACACCTCTTATCCACCTCACTTTTCATGTAGATTCTCTTTGTTTTAATGTCATTTCCCTCCTTTCTTTTCCTTTCATTTTGCTCTTCAGTGTTTTCATTCTCCACAATCTTTCTTCTTTCCTTTTCTTCTATTTTGATTTTGTAAGCCCTTTTCTTTTTTTCCTTATCATTTTCTTGCTGTCCCCTATCATTTGCTTCTTCATTTGTATAAAAAAGCCCAGCCTAGAGCTTGAAATAAAATAGATATGAAGACATAGAAGGCATCGGCAATTTGAATAGGCCAGCTAGAATGAGGAAGTTTCTCAGATAATGCAGAAGAATCCAACACAGCAATATTCGTATCGTATCCACCTCATATTTTGCTTCCTCTTTTTGAGTCTCTTTTTTGTATTTCATGTTTTTCCTTACTTCCCCTTCCCTTCCCACCTTTTTTTCCATCTCTGCAATTTCTATACGAGTTCTTTCCTTCCAATATTTTCTTCCTCCCTTTCCTTCTCACCAACTCATTTCATTTACTTGTCCTTCATTTCCTTTCACTTTTGTTTCTTTCATATTTCTTTCCTCGGCATCCTAAAAGATTTCTAACGTAATTTAAACATAGATAAAGTTTGGATTGATATATTTTCCCTAATTTCCACGTGCCAAACTGACGAGTGTTACCATCGGAGACGTGTTGTATCCGAAAGGATTCATCTTCTTTCGTGCGATCCACTATCGGATCGTCCACTGATCGCTTTCAAATCAACGCAAATAAGATGTATGATAGAATTTGAAGTTCTTTGAGAGCTATGCTGCGGTGATCCAACGGTGAACCGTGATTGGCACCAAGGAAGGTGAATTCTTCTTTGCACAAAAGACAGCCCCGGTCTCCATCGATTACCATTCCTATATGTTGCCTTTCTATGTAGATGGGCTGGTGATAACGCAAACCTAAATACTTAATATTCAAATTTTAAATATATTTAATATTTAAATTTGGTTTCTTTATCTTTCTTTCTTTTGTTTATTTTTTTTTGTTCCTTCCAAAGATCGTCTCAGACCACTGTCCTCTTCTCATCATCATCGATGGCCCGCGGCTACCTAGGGCTCCTTTTAGATTTGAGAAGTTCTGAACATTCTATCCGAGATCTTGGAACCTGATCAGGAATGCGTTTGGAGGATGTCGATCCGTGGTGATGCAAGATACCGGATAACCAACAGATTTGAGTTAGCTCAACGCAGGCTCACCCGATAGAACCGGCTGGAGGTTGGTGACATCTTCAAATAGATTGAGGGGTGGAGGTGGATATTACGGAGCTCCAGAGGAGAGAGGATCAGGAGGAGGGTCTTCAAGAGCCTGACCTGAGAGAGCTTCGACTTAAGCTCTCTATCCACCACTCTCTTTTGAGACAACAAGAGATGATTTGAAGGCAGAAATTCGGGATGAAATGATCAGGGAGGATGATCGAAATATTAAATTCTTTCATCAGTCGACAATGATTCTGAGGTCTATCAATTGTATCAGATAGCTGAAAGAAAGTGATGGTAGAGTAGTGATGAGATTAAGAGATAGATTCTACAGTTCCTCAAGTCACGCTGGAATGCCCCCTAAGGTGGAGACGCCCCCCTGTGAGGGTCCCAGCCTGTTTGCCACATCTTGGAGGAGGAGAATGAGGTCTTGATCCATTTTGTGTCGGTTGAGAAGGTGTAGGAGACCCTCTGATCTCTCGAAGAGGACAAAGTCCCAGAGCTTGATGGCTTTCCCCTCTGTTTTTCCATCTTTACTGGCCTATTATCAGTGGTGAAGTCACTGAGATGATATAGTTAGTTTTTGAGTCTAGAGGCATACTGGACGAGCGGAAGAAGATATTGATCACCCTCATTCCAAGACCAGATGCATTGGCCTCGTGTCACTTCAGGCCGATCAGTCTTTGCACCACTCTCTACAAATATATGCGAGGGTATTAGTCGAGTGTCTGAAATTGGTAGTTCATCATCTGATTTGTCTGAAGCAAGGTGCTTTATCAGTGGCCACTGCATCACCGATAATATCTTGCTCGTTAGGAGTTCATGTATGATCTGCGTTGTGCTTCTTTTCATCGGAGTTTGATGACGATCAAACTGGATATGGAGCGAGCCTATGATCGAATGAGTTAGCTGTTCCTTCATCAGACGCTCCTTGAGTTTGGCTTCCAAGATAGATGGATCGACTAGATCATGGACTGTATGGAGACCCCGAGTTTCGCCATCCTGATCAATGGTGCCCTGACAGACTTCTTCCACTCGACGGGCGATCTTCATCCAGGGTGCCCCCTCTCCTTCTATCTTTTATTTTATATGCTGATGCTCTCTCTCGTACTCTTCGGGTGGTGGTCCAAAGGGCGGATCTGGAGCCCTACTGGCCGGCCCCTAGGAGTCAACCACTCTCACACCTCTTTGCAGATGACGCTTGCTTATTGATCAAGCTTCGGTTTGAAATGCGAGATGCTTTACAACTATTGTTGAGGCCTATTGTCGGGCCTCCGGTTAGCTCATGAATCTTCAGAAGTCCATTATCACTTTCAGCCCAAGACAAGGATCCAGGTGAAGCAGGCGATTCAAGATAGATTGGAGATCCCTGAGTAGGTTGGGACCCTGACCTACCTGGGGGTCCCTATCATGGGATAGAGACTTTGGAGGGCTGACTGCAGGCATATGGAGCAGCGAGTTCGAGATCATCTTGATGGCTGATAAGCCAACGCTCTTTCCATGATGGGCAGGATTACCCTCGTCAGATCGATTCTAAGCTCCATTCCGATCTACGTCTTGGCGAATACTGTGGTGTCATGTTCTTTCTTAGGAGTTTGAAGCAGTAATTCTGAAACTTTCTGTGGGACACTCATCAGGGGAGCCATGGGCTTCACTTGCTTTCTTGAGAGATGATTTACTAGCCAGTGCGTGAGGAGGGCCTTGGAATCCAATCCTTACTGGTCAGGAAGGAGACAATGATAGCCAGACATGCAACTAGATTCCGCACCCAACTTGATTATTTGTAGAGCAGGATGATGAGGACCTGTTATGGAGCTTGGAGTCAAGGACACCATGCTCTGACTGTTTGTGGCTACTCTTTCGTTTGGAGGGAGATCTGTACCGGTGCCCCTGATATGGTGGCCTGCATCAAGTGGCTGATTGGTGATGGGACTTCGATTGATATGAGTCAGGATGGTTGGATTTCCAGCTTACCTCTCTCTCGTTGGCCAACCTATGTGAGCACTGAGGTTGACGACCATCTATGGGTTTGTAACTTGATCACTACTGACAGTAAGGGTTGGAGGGCCCAGGAGGTCGCCCACCTATTTGGTGGGCAGCTTGCCGACAGGATTCTTACCATTCTGATTTCTAGCCACCAGAGCCAGAATTTAAGGGTGTGGGGGTGGTCTTACTGTCCTAAGATTCCAGCCAAGGATCTCATCGATATGAGTAGACTTGTACCAGACAGGAGGATCGATGCAGCATGAATTTAGCGAGTGGCTATCCATCCCAGGATCAGGCTCTTCCATTGAAAAGTTGCTTGGGATCAGCTCTCAACTTGGACACTTCTCAGAGATAGAGATATGAAAATTTCAACTTCCTATCCAATCTATGGATTGGGGGAGGAGTCGACAAAGCATGCTCTCCTTTACTATCCAAGGACGAGTTTGATTTGAAGGATAGCGGGTGGCCAGTAGTGGGAGGCACTTAGTGGCCCTTGGCTTCATTTCTGGATGCGATCCATCGCAGTATGATCGAGGGTTCAATCGAAGACAGTAGGATGGCGTATGTCGTCTATCAGATTTGGCTATCCAGAAATAATCTTGTGTTCGATGCTAAGATTGTGCCTACGCGGCATGTGCTAAAGAGAGCCTGCTATTTAGTTGCGAAGAACTATCATTTCGATACTGCTAGCTCAAGCTTTACCATCCTGAGTTTCAGAGACTCCCCTACTGCACCTGCAGCAATCCAAAGGGTTATTTTCATTTTTTAGGAGCCCCCACCCTCAGGATTTGTCAAAGTTAATTTTAATGATAGTATCAGAGATGACAAGGGTGGTTCAGGCTTTGTCATCTGGAGTCCGGATACGAGACTTTTGGCGACAGGGGGTCTCAGCTCTTTGGCCTGATTGTCTTCGATGCTGAGCTTCATACTACTTGGGCGGACATCATCTACACGACGCAAGAGTTGCAGACTGAGAGGATCTTCATCGAAGGTGATTCTGTCATTATCATTGCCTGGATCCAGGATGATACGAAATATCTAAATGTTCATCTAATTCTCTACGACATCTGAAGATTTCTTCACCTTTCTACCGAGATGATTATTCGGCATGTCTATCAGAAGGCCAACAGCGCTGTGGACTGGATGGCTTTCTTTGTTGCCGAGCATTTTGGAGACTGAATTTGACGCCAAGATGATATTTACCTTCAATTTAAAAATATTTGTATTCTAATTTTTTGGATTGCTCTCATATTAAAATAGTGTGACCGTCCGTTTGTATGTACGTGTGTGTGTATATATATTAATTTTCTGTGATATATTTCTCCCAGCCTTACAAGGATCTAAATTGATGTTTAGATGGGATCTACACGGCATAATGTGATGTGGGCCACACCTCAATATATCATGTATGCGGACGGCCTCCAGCGCCCTAGTCCATTGGCCGTTCAAAAACCATTACCAACGTACGGCTTAAAATCACGATCCACGCAGTCTCTTCTCATTGGTCCAAACGATCCCTCTCATCCTGACCTCATAAATAGGGAATAAGTGCCGCTCTGTAGGTGGTCGACCAAATCGAGTGCCGCGAAATATTTCCTCTCTTCCGGCACAAAAGCCCTCGCCTTCGCGGACTCCCGAATCCTAAACCCTAGTTCTTCGTCACCATGGCCGGGAGAGGGAAGGCCATCGGCTCCACTCCGCCGCCTCAAAGAAGTCGTCTTCTAGGAGTAGCAAGACTGGCCTCCAGTTCCCCGTCGGTTGCATCGCCCGCTTCCTCAGGGCCGGCAATGCCGAGCGCGTCGGTGCAGGCGCTCCCGTATACGTCGCCGCCGTTTTCGAGTACCTGGCCGCCGAGGTAATGTGTGCTTTGTTCCTCCCGTCCCTCGTGCTTGTCGTCCTTATTCTTTCTCTGAATCATATCTGGAGGAATAAATTTGATACCTGTTGCGGCCTTCTTCCCAACAGCCTGGAACCGACTAGCTGCGCCTGGGTGCCGACCAGCGGGAACGCCAGAAGATGATGTGCCATCGTCGGAGAAGGTGCAAATAGTCAAGGTTGAGAGCGAAAGTGAGAGTTGCAGTGGGTGTCGGCGATGATCTCCACTCGATACCGAGAGTCCCGTCGGAGGTGGCTCCGACGAAAATCTTCCAACGTTCAAATAAAAATGGGGCTCAACGAGAAGAGGAGCAGAGCTTTAGCATGGAGCCAGTATTGCGTACTTGAAAGAATCTCTGCTTACCTCCATTTATAGAGAAAATCCTCCAACACTCAAATCAAAAATGAAACTCAATGGGAAGAAGAGCAAAGTTTCAATATGGAGTCGATATTGCATATATGAAAGAATCTCTGCTTACCTTCATTTATAGAAAAATAAAGTAGATGGTAAGAGGACAAATGATAATGTCAATCATGTTCTGTCATACGATGCCGCATGAACATTTTAAATGCTGATAGTAGACGTGTCTTCTATTCAGCATGTACGTTGCCGTGATGACGGACGCTACCATGTATGAGATACAATAAATGACCTCATGAGCGTAATTAATGAACTCACAACATCATATCATTGCGCGTAGCCCATCGATCATGATATGACTTCTGAATGACGTGATTCGATGTAGCCTGTCAGGATGGTGTGATGGCCATGTCTGATGTTCGGCTAATTGACTGAGACCTGCACCATGGGAGTTGGCAAAATGAGATCATTGAGGAGAGCCACCCCATCGTTGATCGGAGAATTGAAGAAGTCGGCTAAGTATCGAGCAGGTAGTCTGTTATATGCTGAGTGTCATTCGATGTTGGTGAAAATAGGTAGCATGTTGGACCTAGTCGATGAGATTAAGTATGCTATCCTTAGTCGGTCAGAGGTCGTTGACAGTAGCCCGTGTAGAGCTGGTTGAGCGGGACTCATTGATCTAAGCTGGGTTGAGCCATGGTAGCCTAGTTGGCTGAGAATCGAGGAGGAGAAGTAGTCAATCGGATGACGAGGATCTACCCTAATAATATCTTCGAGGGAATTTCTCAATTTTGGGCTGAAATCGTTGGAATTTTTGTATTGGCACACATTATGTCTTAGAAAATTATAATTTTTAGATGTTTTTGTCCATAAATTTTTTAATTTGATCTTGAATTTTGATGAAATTTGAGTTTTTCTGAAAAATTAAGAGTGCGTTTGGTTAGCCATTAAGAAAGTACTTTTTTATTTTTAATTTTAAAAGTAAAATCAAAAATAATATTTGGGAACATCATGAAAATAAAAATCAAAATTAAATAATTATTTTACATGCAAAGCAAAATTTTTATTTTTCAAAACTTGTTTTTCTATTTTTTTACTTCCCCACATCTAAAACGCTAAACTAAAATTAAAGAGTCCGAATTCTTCTCTCTCGTCGAATTCTTCATCTCTCCACCTCTTTTCCTTCCTTTTGAATCTTTCTCCTTTATCGAGCTCTTCACCTGCCGTCTCCTAACGTTATTTTTTGCTTTATAGCTACATAGTTATCAAACATACTTTTTGCTTTACTCAATAGCAAAATTAAAAAAATAAAAATATTTTTAATAATTAAAATTAAAAATCAAAAAGCGTAATCAAATATACCTTAAACTTTTGTTTTGGTCGCGTGGGTAGGTCTTGGAGCTAGCTGGGAACGCAACGAGGGACAACAAGAAGGCTAGGATAATCTCAAGGCACATCCAGCTCGCGGTAAGGAACAATGAGGAGCTATTGAGGCTCCGAGGATGGTAACCATCGCTAGTGGCGGTGTGTGCCCAACATCCACAACTTGTTGCTCCCGAGGACGATCGGCGTCGGCTTTTCCAAGTCCGCCGACAATGAGAGCTAACTTATTTTAGTTTCTTTCGCTTTTTCTTCCTTTCTTTCTATCTCTCTTTTTTATTGGAGCAGTTTTATAGGTTGGTGGTGGGTCGAAGAGACAACCGATAAAAAGGATGGTGAGTTGGGGATTACTTTGGTAACTTGTCGACCAGATAGATTTGATTGTGAATTGGACTTCCGAAATTCTTTTCGGAGACATCCGATAAAAAAGGCGGTGGGTTGGGATTTTTTTTTTGGTAGAAAGGGTTGGGATTTTTTTTTGGTAAGAAGGTTGGGGATTTCTTTGGTAACTTGTCGGCTGCATAGATTTGATTGTGAATTAGACTTTGGAAATTCTAGTCGAAGAAAAGAATCTTTTGTTTTTTTTTGGGTGTATTCGTAGAATTTTTGCTTTTCTTGATTTCTGGAATCGATTAAGTGGTATGTGGAAGTGGTTGAAATCTTATAAATTAATGGAAGGGTTCGTTATCAAAATGCTATTGTGAAAAAGTTAGTGCGACAATGGGAGAATTTACTTGTCTAATAGTTGGATTAGTGGGTGCGGATGTATACTTGTGGTTATTATCTGTACCAATTTCCTTTCTGTTTAGTTTGAGTTCGATTGGGTTGGCTTGTCTCTAATCCCTTATTGAAAGAAACTATGGATGTTTAGCAAAAAAAACAAAAAGAGAGAAAATTTTAGATGAATCGTACGAAACCTAATATGAACTTGAAACTGATCCATAGTTATTATTATATGTTTGCCTTCCACCAAACAATAATATGTTTCCTTCGTTGATATTAACTTCTTTCAAACTATTGAAGATTTATATATTCTGTTACGCTAATTCTGATATCTTATACTTCTTAGAGTTCGCGTTTACAAATTTTCCGGCCGACTTCCGGAGACAGAAGGAGAGAGAATGTCACTGTTATAACCTTTTTTGTTTTTTGTTGCTTTGATACTGTTATAACCTTTAGAGCGATAAAGATGAATCAGTTTGCCGTAAACATTACCATTATAACAATTAATCAACCTGCAGATTGGTTAAGTGTTTTGATAACTATTGTTTCTAATTTCTGTTTTAAAAGATTTAAAGTATTCAAAAGGCAAAAGTTTTTAGTGCCATTGTTTTATTCTGTTCTTGAAACTATTTAAAAAAATAAAATAAAATATATTTTTATTATTTTAACTCTCATATCCGTGACATGGCTCAATTCTGAAACGTTAAACGTTTGGGACGTTTCAAAATCTGCAGACAATTCTATCTTGATTGTTAAGTATTGTCGTTGTATTTCTTCAGAATCTTAAATGGTAAAATCTTTGCCGTTGTATTTCTTCAAAATCTTAAATGGCAAAATTCTTCATTGCCACAATTGACTGCGTCTCTCTGCCTGACTTTCTTTTCCAAGACCACACTCTTAAGAAATTCAATTTTTTTCAAAAGAGTTTTAAATCTCAATATCATGATCGCTGTTTGTTGCCACTATCACCACAATTAGTAAAGAGATTGGTTTTTCGTTGTAAAAATTAAATAATATTTAATTTATATTTTTATAAGTAGAAGGTAGCCTACCAGAAGCATATAAGATCCTAAAGGCAGTATCATCTTTCCTTTAATCTATCCTTGGGAAGCTAGAGTATAGTGCAGTAGCTAAAACACTAAAATTTCAAGATATACGTAGAAATTTACACTTTTACAGTTTTCCCTAAACAAATTAACGGCTATAACTAAATCATCTTCAGGCTTTAAAATTGCCTGATAATTGCTTTTCTTTCCATTCCTGAAAAAGCAAAAGAATGATTATAAATACAATAAATCAAATTTTCCTGTGCGTTAGATGGGCCTTATATAAGATCCGTCCAAGATGGTGAATCCAGCTATCGTGCATTTGTCTCAGTTACTGATGGCCCATCCGCCAATCCTTCATAATTCCAATAATCTTTGCCTTGTGGTTCATATTTTCTGGCCAGAAATGGTACACAGATTCAAGTTTATACACAACACCATGCCGAATCAGAACGCACATGCCAGTTAGCAAATCATATGCTAGTATTTTTCGGTGTCATGAAGAACTGCAACCAAGAAATCAGAATGACAAATTCTAGCCATGGTGATAATATTTTTGTGGTGTAACCAAATATCTATGCTGTGAACAGAAAGAACTACTACAAAAGGCAATCTTAGCCGAGCCACAAATTACTCCTTAAGATATTTTTACAGCTTTAGGAAATTGAACGGAGCTACTAATTGGCTATTCCTCATTAGCATATGGTAAATTAAAGAATTTGAACGGTGGACCAAAACAAATAACATATATCCTATCAATTACTAGTTATCACAACTTAAAATTGAATTCAACATTCAAGAATGGAAAAGGAAAAAAAACATACATACCTACTCCACATCTAGAATTAGCTTTCATCATCATCGGAACTGGAACTATCTACTCGTCGATCCTTTATTGCTGGAAAAAGCAGCTGTCTTGGATCTGGTCGTGGATCTCGCACAGGTGAAGATGTCACCATTTCTTTAATTGGTGTTTTTGTTACTTTCTTTGGTAATTCTCTCACTTCTTTGCATGCCTTGTCTACCATACCAAGAAAGTCCCGGATGATCACAAACAGACGCAATCCATCATCCTTCCCGGCACTTCCATGGAATAATCAACTGTGCTCTTCACCAATAATCTTATCCTCTTTTCTTCCTCCAGTAGGAAAGTGGCATCAGCTTCAGCTTGCTCTACAAAACACTTCAGTGAGCGGTGAAACCCACTTTCCTCTTCCATGCTCTTCATGCATGTATTTAGGAACTCTTTGTTTTCAGCAGCCTATGGCCAAGACTTGCCACTGTACTGGTTAAAGCATCAGCATCCAAACCTGCTGCCTTCTTGACGTTCTCAAGTTCTTCACCTAAACCTGAAACAACTTTAAGGCCAAGTTTACGGTAATGATCTTCAGAATCTTGGCAAGCATCATCAATAAAATCATCCAAGTTCACGCTGGAGATGCTCCCACTCTGCTCCCTGGCCAGACGAACAGCACGCACACCTTCGGATCTAATAATCTCTTGGACAACGAAATGCAACAATGTTGTCTTCCCATCAGTTCCTTTTACATCTGCAAGCTTCAGGAGTGTGTCGAGTTTGAAGGCTTGTGCTCCTCCACGGTAGGTACCATCATTCATGCGATTACCAGTTTTAAGAACAGCTTCCAATAGCTTTAAAAATAGACGACTATTTCTGAGCTCTGTACAAGCTATCTGATGAAAGTGAAGTGAAAATACCACATGATTTACATACATCATTTTTCGGAAGAGTTTTTTGCACAAACTACTAGCCAAAAGTAAAATGCACTGCCCATATAGAAATATAGGTTGCAATAAATACAGTGAATATTATTTCATGCTCGAAGTAATTTTAAGATTCAAGGTGTTGTGTTACTCAATAAAAAACCCACAGACCATTGTCCATGTAAACTAAAGAGCTCTTTACTGGGGAACATAAAGCAAATTTATGCATGATGGTGAGATTTTTATATTGCAAAAGTGAAAAAAAAAATGGATGATTGGGAGATCACAAATTCCCAAGATGATGCATTCCTTAATAGGTAAAACATAAAGGCCAAATCAAAGAAGACAAAGATCAGACATCTAAGGGGGAGGGTGTGGTGATGTTGAAAATCAGGATGTATTAGAAAAGGGAGAACAAATGCTAATTAATGAAATCAACTAATCCAATCCATGTCATGTGGCAGCAGCTCAGCAAATGTAGTGTCTAATCCAAACAACACCCTTCAGTAACAAATCAAATATAGTAAATCAAGCGTGCAAGGTTCAATAGAGTTCCCTTAACCGTATCCAGCAGAATTTTGCTGGTTTGCAAAGAAAGGTAAAGAATGAGAAACCAAGCGGAACAAGAACATATTGATGAAAAAGTACAACAACAAGAAAAACGATGATTGAGGCCGATGAAAGAGGAATTAAGATAGGCTGCTCACTTCCACAAATAAGAAGGACCATTCTTTACCTACAAAACATGGAAAAGTGGGAGACATCCCACCTGTTGAAGAATATGGTAGTTTCAATTGCCTATCTTTGTAAATCCAACATGATGATTCAAGGACATAAAATTAAAAAATGCACGCTGATGTGAAATCAGCCTACATTAGTTAAAGCATCCAGGTTTGATTGGTTGTGAATTTGGAAAATTGACTTTCTCTACATTAGTTGTTGCTGGTCAGAAGCCTTGACCGATATCGGAGCAACGCTGTTGGTGAAGCCAAGTCTCTTGTATCAACATAAGAAACTGAACCAACTCAGTCAGTTGGCACCCTCTTAGTATATGAAGTTACATAAGCGCATTAAAGGTCACAAACAGGTGCTCTTCAAATTAGTCATAAATCAATATGGTCAAATCCTGGAGTCCCAAGAAGATCAGTTGACATCCCAAATTGAATGTTGCTCAAAACTCTTTTATATTCGAGTCTGTTTTCTGGCTAGTGTTCATTTATGATCTTTTGTCATATTTTGGGTAGCGTACTTATGAGGTTGAATCATAATATAAGCCTACTAATGGCCTGAATGGTGCCACTGACCCATTATTCCATTTACATGAAAGGCCTTTATGCCAATTCCTAGCAACTATTCTCACACAGTAGTGGTCATGAAGAGTATTGAGACAAGGTTATTAAGTCAATGTTTAGGGTTCTATCATGACTAGAAATGTTCATGGCAGTCTAATTTCAGATTCAGTTATGTCCAAGAAATCTTAGTCAACAAGATAAATGGGTCTGGTGCCTTCCTGCATAGGGGCTTCATGGTATCTGAACGTTGTAACAACACAATTGAGTGTTTAGAAAGAAGTCCATTTTTAACTCAGAGCATTATGGTTGGGCACCTTATCCTTCACTAATGAGGACAGTACCATTATGACTAGAAAGGGAGTCTCCCATAAGTTCAATTCTTTATTTCTGAAGATGAATTAAATTTCACAAAGTCATTCTCCAGCCTTTCTTTCTTCTTACTCTCTCTCATGTTAGATTCCTCTATTCTACTCCCACTGTGTTCAAAGATTCACTTTGTTTCAAGTCAACTGCTAGATTTTAAACTTAAATCATGGAATTCATATGGCCATAAGACTAATGGAAAAGATCTGACCTCAAAACAAGCTATATTAACTAAAAGTACTAAACAAAAAGGGAAAAGAAAATGAAGATCAACACTTGCCTCTAATGTTGAAAATGATTCCTTAGTGCTCAAGGCTTCCTCAGGTAGAGAAGACATGAAAAGCAATGCATCTAACCGTTGATAAGCAAAAGGGATATCCACCAGCACCTTTATGAACTGTTCTGCAGGTCCAAGTTGGGCAGGATCACCAGTATATAGTCTGAGTCGTAGCTCTTCATCAGCAGTAGGAGCCATTTTCAGCAATGTCTGGATTAACTCTGTAGGAAGCTCATTTCCTGGTTGGGGAGAAAGGAAGCATGAAGCAAATGCATTAAACAATATATATCAGGAACTTTGTATACAAATTTGCAAACACTTGTGTCGTAAAAAGCCAGTGAACCAATGGAAAAACAGAAAGAGTTCCTGAAATTATTATCCTTAGATGCTACATCAGATTACTGACGGACTCGGACACTATTAACCATGGACAAAAAGACTTTTCTCATTTTGACACATGTCAAGAAATTGAGTTGGAAGAAAAACGAATTAATTCATAAAACTGTTTGGACAAAATATATCATATCAATAAATATAGAAAAAATATTAAAAAGTATTAAAAGTAAAGTCCTATGTATAAGGAAGAAGAAAGCAATTTCTTTCATCACGTTTTTCATTCAAATTATTTCAATTTTTTAAGCATCTTGTTGAATATCTCCTCTTCATTTCTTAAAAATCCACAAATTAGCATGAAACCAAGCATGTATTTCTTAGATTCTAACATGCCAATAAGTTATGTATCATGGAGGCAGACCATTTGTTCTATTTGGAAGGATGCAAGAATTCAAGTAAAATGACAATTAAAATATAAAAGAAGGGAGGTCTTATCAGAAATTTATTAAATGTTACATATTTTGCCAACTGTAAGAAATTTAGATTCTCACATAGCATCTGTTCTTGCATAAGCATGTTACTTAAAAGATATTAATATAAAAGCTACCTTCCATAAGTGCATCACAAACTTCTTCTGTTCTCACACTCAGTGCCTTTAATGAAATTGCTAAATTCTGTGACTTTTTTGGATCAAGAATTCGAACATATTGAGCAGATGGATCTTTGAGTAATGACTCCTTCTTGCCTTCACTCTTGTGCTTGTCAGTAGAGCTGTAACCAAATAGACTTTCTATCATCTCCTCGTTAAACCTGCAGAATAAAATCATTTGTTTAGTGTATCAATGAAATGCAAATTCAATACAGTATTAAAGAGACATAAAGCTTACTGGAAGGAACCCGCTTTAATCTGATTCCAGACCATTGACTGATCAGGGTTTGCAAGAACTTTGTCCCAGAATAATGGCTTCAGCTTGGTTTTTGGTGCATTACTGTCAGCATTCTCACCAAATGGCGGGCCAGAAGGTGGTTTTGGCCCAGCTGATGGTGGCTGATGCGCTCTTGCTAATGGTGGACGAGGAGGTAAAACAGCTTTTGGTGGTGGTGGAGGGGGTGCACCAGGTGGTGGAGGGGGCGCACCAGGCTTTTATTGGGCAGTGGAGGTGGTGGAGCAGGAGGGGAGGGAGCAGCATTCAGAACAGGAGGCATGGGTGGAGGAGGTGGTGGTTTGGGTGGAGTATTGCTTGGTGCATTAAAAGCCTTGGTGGACAAGTTAGAAATCACTGAGTGCACTTCAGATGCTGGAGATTGAGCTGAGCCAATATGTAATGATGAGGCATGATCATTTTGGCTTGAATAAGTTTTAAAGGCAAAGCCCCAACTTATTGGGTCAATCGGATTTCCACGGTCTGAAGACTTTTTTGAAGAACCTGGTATAACACTACAAATCAGCACTGTGAAATATAAGGTCCATACCATAAAGATACAAATAAACCTAACCATACCAGAGAAGTCGCTCAAACTTAAACTCAAAAGTGGCCTATCATCGCTTTGGCTGTATCTTGAGAAGCCTTTGTTTCTTCGGCATCTGTTATAACAAATAAAGATGCATGCTGCAAGAAAAGATGTCCCAACTGCTGTTAGAACTACAGCAATAACAACTGACCTTTTGCCGTTGTTTTCCTTCTCTGCAGATACAACTGGAGCTGCATCTGGACTAAATTCAAACAGTGGAGGTGATTGGCCACCAGAAGTAATATCTGGGAAGAATCGATCAGGAGATGCTGGCCTTACACGTGCTGGAACAGATGATGGTGCGGGAACAGAGGATGGTGCTGGACCATAACCAGGTGCTTCCACTCCAGGGCCTGGGGATAGAGCAGTTAAAAGGGCTGGAGCTGGTGCCAAGATGGGTGATGCAGTTGGAGAAGGTTGATCAGCCAAACGCCTTCTTGAACAGGAAGCCAGCCCAATGACTCAAACAAAAGCACGCCAATTTCTCAGACTGTTCTCTTCAGAGACAGGCAACTGGAAGTTTTGCCTGCTCAAACAATTCAAAAAGGTCTCCTTAATTTCAGGGGGGAGAAGAGAGATGGCTTCCTGTATGCTGCCTTTGGTAAATGAGTCATCAAAGCTTGTCACAAGTTCTTTCACGTCTTTCATATCTAGACCACAATCAAGCCACATTTGTTCCACCTGTTGCATTGCATCTCTGCCATCAGCCAGAGTTTAACAATATATTGCTTAAAGCATATATTATCAACCAATTAACAAGAGTATGTTGCTCACAACAGATTCCAAGAAGTAAAGAATAAATTTCAAGTTTGGAGATATAGTAATCGATGCATAACCAACAAGTTTTAAATTATAGTAGATATAAAATTCTGATCATTGTCAAAGTATGACAATTTGTGGAACCGGCCAAAGCGTGATTGAACTAAACCTATGACAAAGAATGGAATTTCTAAAGCAGCAAGTTCTAAGTCTTGTCTAAAATTAGCAAAACTACTTTAAAAGATATCCAAGCCCTATGGTGCATTAGATCTAAAATCCAAAATGAGTAGGATGTGGAATGATATGGATACATTAGAAGCAAGCATTGCAATGAATGAATTATTTTTATGACATGAAACCAGCTTATAAAACTACATGACCTGCACGCCATTAATGAGACAATATACAAGGATATAATATACATTTAGAATGACACCACATTGATGTTTGCATATAGCTTCTGTTATGATCAGGTATAATGAGTTTCAATATATGGGCAGTTTCAGACAATAAATTATATGACAACCATAAACATCCAGCTTTGTCCCATCCATTTGGGGTTTAGCTTTATGGTTCTTAATTGCCAAGCATCACTATACACGCACATATTGTTTTAAGCTTTTCCATAACCTTTATTACAATCTTCATCCACCTTACTTCAGTTCTTCCCCCTTTCCTACATCCTTATAAGATATCAAAATGAATCAGAAAACATAGGTTAAACATTATTTTGAAGTCTATGGTATTTCTTTGGACCTTTAAATGCATATTTTTGGTAGTTTTAGTCTGAAAAATAATAAAATTATACTTAAAGGTTGATGTGATTTTACAATGTTTTGATGACAACCTAGAAAGGGACAATTTGACCATCTAAATGTTTATGAAATTCAAGCTTTAGGAATAGCCATCACTTTCCAGAAAATACAACTCTCTTTCAATATCTTTCAAATCTAATAACACAAGTCTTCCGAGTTTTCTAAAAAAAGATGAATCAAAGATACATGTTTAAATTTGAGTATATGCTCTCTGAAAATCAAAGAAACAAAGGATTGGCAGGAAAAAAGGCATAACGTACACATGCATGCAATAAATTTGCCACTAAAGTCTGCTTTGGCTGAAACTCTAAAGTCAACCTTAGTTTAGGACCAGTTCTTGCAGAAATCCCAACATAATGGTTCAGCTTCCAAGACCAGCACAAATTTCTTAAAACCATGATCCACAAATGTCATGCATAGGTACACATGGAACAAAGAACAGACATAGGATAGGAATGACATATCAATCATGTATGCGATGTAACAACTACTTACAGTAAGGGCCTATTTGGATGGTGGAATCCACCATCTGTGGATGAGCGATTAAATGAAGTAGCAGGGTTGTGGCGGCTTGATCCTTATTTTTAAGGGACCAGTAAATCCAATTGTGAGGTGATTTATCATATCATTAAAAATCCAGGATTAGCTATGTCCATCAGCTGCCCTGTCTTTTTGAAGTGCTTCACTTCCCATGTAAATCTAAAATCGAACCCTTGCCTGAAAGATCTTATCTTACCAGGTAGATAAGATCTTCCAAAATCCATGTAGGCATTAACAGACTATTTTACTGTATCTGACTACTCCTTTATCATTTCAAAGTCAAGATGAATCAAACACCAATAGCTTGAAACATGAAAGATTGGCAAAACATGTCATCAAAAAAGATCCACAAACAGACAAGAAGCACAGAATTTGTAGCATAGAAGTGAAATTATGTGCAAAACTTGATGCAAGTGCCAAGGTATTGAATCTAAAGCACAAGATGATATGATACATGACAACCTGAGGACATAAAGAATAAAGAAGACATCACAAGCACAAGAATGTATCAACTTAGCTCACTCAAGGCAATACAGATGCTTCAATGATGATGATGAGGCAATTCCTTAGGTAAATTTGCTGGTATCAAAGATGAAGCTGGCAATAATCATGATTGTGATCGAAAATGACATAGACAACTTGAATGTCAAGGGAATGGAATTAAACCACAATGTAGCATGGCTAGCTGTAAGCAAATGCCTAAGAGGTCCACCAAAATTTGTATGCAACAATATAAACTGCAAAATAAGATGTTCAATGCAGGTTGATGATGAGATGAACTAGATGGTGGTGAGTTCGTAGATGGTGAGGAAGAACTTCAAAGAATACAACCGGCAGCAAATGTGAACTAGCCTAAAAATGATAACATGACATAGCGAGGTTAAATAAGGTTAATCTTTATGTGTTGTTTATTCTCTGAACTAGCACAACACTCATAAACTCCATTCCATGTCAAATAATGTCGCACCACTTGCAAGTAATGTCAATCAATACTAGGCCATCCTTTTCTTATGCAATATAGCTGACGTAATAACTATATCCTGGGAATTTCCCTCAACGTTTCAGTTTTAAGCAGAAAGTGCATTTGCACTTGTCCATCATATTCTCTATTTCTCCCTGGGATATGCTATTTTATCTCTCTCAGGCCCTTATAGTACTAAACCAAGGACGAATAACTGATGAGAGGAAAGACAAAAAGACATTAACCTGGATGGCAATAAATTTTACTCAAAATAAGACAATAACTTGCCCCATGGGTCCTACTGAAGATTCAATGCAATGTACCATTTAATTAAAGCACTATAAATCATGATTAAGAAATTAGTCTAATATTTCTTGGATGAAACAGATATCATCTTTGGTCTAATTCCAGCCGTTATGACAAAGCATGTCCTCGAAGTAGCCGTAAAAATTCGATGTTATAAGGGAATAGGATAGAATCCCCTTACCGCTTCTTCATTTATATCTGGAGACGCCTGCACCAAAGAGAAATCGCTCAAATCCAAGAACCGCCGTTGCCTGCCCGCCAAACCTCTCGGCACCAGAACATGAAACAAGATCGCACAAACAACCGCGAGTCCGTACTTCCCCAAACCCATTGTCATTTCTTGCTTCGATCTTCCAACCGAGTCGCACCTCTTTCCCTTCTCATCTCATCAATTTCCGTCCTCGAATCAGCTCCAATAGCGTGCAGCCCAATCAAAATCTCTTCCCTAATAAACCCTAAGCATCTAGCCAAAATCCAGATAAGGCTCCAAGAAAAGATCTCTTTATCCTTTTTAGGCAATATGATCGAAAAGCACCTTGAAGACCTCAACAAATTCCAGATATGCGCTAAAAAATAATCTTTTCTCCTCCAACATCCGAATCCGAGCAACGATTTGGAATTTTCCTTCAAATTAATCTGGGACGGCCTCTTCTTTTGGATTCGAACCAGCTCATAGCATTCAAAAGCGTCGAATTCATAAATCCCGATGGCTGCTGACCAGATAATCCTCCCGAATCAAGAAAGACCACAAGCTCTGGCGATTTTGTTGTTCGAGTAACTTTCGCCGATGGCGGTCGGGAAAAAGAGGAAGGGGAAGGAAGGAAGGGTGGCAGGGACGCGGAAGGAGAAGAAAGACGCGTGAGAGAGGGATTAACGGATAGCCGTCTTCGGTTGGCAACAAAACAGAAGAATATGTTATTTGCTCTGAGGTGGATCACCGCTTACTTGGATTTAACCTGGAAAAAACGCTGAATCCCGATTCAAATCCAAAAATAGATGAGACAAGGGCAGAGTAGTTTAATTTGAAACTAAAGGGTGTATTTTGAGATTTTAGTATCACATTCATGGTTTAAAAATAACAGCTGTTGTAATGATTTCCGAGGCGGTATATAAAATGCCATGAAATAAGGACGGAGATCTGGACCCACTCTGGTTTGGGGTTGGACTACAGAGAGGCGGTTCGCCGGTCATGCAGGCTAAGTACACCCTCAAAATTTCAAAAGAACGAAAAAAATACCAGCCCAAAAAGAGACCAGTATTTTTTTTTTTTTGATAAAACCGAGCATTCAAATAATTTTTTATATAAATATATTTAAAAAATAAAAAATAAAATATCTTTAAACTAACTCAGGATTGATTCTAAGCAAGTCTACAAACTTTTTTCAATGTACTCCATAATATAGACCATCACCCAGTCAGTCACTGAATTTGCTTCCCTAAAAACATGTCTCATCGTGAATCCAGTGCATCTAAAGAAAAAGATATATATGTCTCACAAGAGTGGATTATTGGATGCTCCTCACGAACATTTCTGAATCCAAAACACCATAACCGCAGAGTCGTCCTCAATATCTATATGGTCTGCCCCTAGCACGAACCGTCCATAGATAACTCCGGTCCAGGCTGCACAAAGCTCCACCACAAAAATCATAGTCTCGATCAAATATTGGCCCTTTGCCACCACTAATCTAGAATCAGGCCCATGTATAACAAAATTTGCTCCACTTCTCATGTCTCTGATGCTCCAATCAAAATTGATCTTCACATATCCTGAAGGAGGGGCTCTTAAGCAACGAGCACCTGATGGATCGCTACATAAGTAGGATAGGAGTCCCAGGTCTCCTTAAAAAGATCAGTATTATATTATGTTATTTAGCACGATAACAGCATGCTGTAATGTAAATAATATACTATATTTTATCCATACTTTTAAAATAAATAAATAAGAATATAATACTTTTAGATTTAACATTTCCTACATCACACATATCCAAAAGAGATTATGTAATTTGGAATACAATATTTAATTATTGCATATAAATTGTGAATATGAAAAGATAATGCAATTATTTTTGATATTGGCCATTTTGTTCCATCATTATGCCGGTAAAACAACAATTATAACTTTTATTAGTTGATACTTAACTATTATTTTGTGGAAAATGATATTCCTTATTACCTTATTTATTCTTACAATGATGTAATTTGCTTATTTATCCCTACATAGAGTTATTTTGTATATTTACCCTAACATCATTCTCCATTAGAGATGTTGTTGAAGTGTTACTAAGTTTACAAAATAATAATTTTACTCTTAAATATCCAGCTCCAAAAAAGTAAACTAAACCTCTCAAGCATTAAGACAACATTTAGCAATGGCTTAAAATGATGATTTGTTTTGCTTATACTGATAAAATTGGGCATAAGAAAGATCCAAAATGTATATCAATTTCATTACTCCTCCGTATGTCACTGCATGTTGATTGATGCGGTTTGCAGCATGCTTGCATGTGGTTGAATTATCCAATTATACCTCTACACCGAAGCTCTAAGTTAGAATTGGGCATGATTTGAGCCTAGTGTCTAATAATTGAAGGTTGAACATTTTTGAAATGCTAACATATTCGAGTAAGGATAGAGCTTACTAAGGAGAACTTCTACCTTGGGCATCATGAGGCGGTATATGCAACCAACAAAGCTGCTTGTTTCCGTGGGCTTTATTCATCAAATACTTGTATCAATGTATTGTTACAAGAACAAGCATCTACGATTATCTACATGCATGATCATGTAGTGCATGCAGTATAAGATATAACTTTTGCTAGGGCCGAAATGCAATCCAACGTGGTCAAAGAAGGAGCATGGGCGTGGGATTGGTTGATTTGAGTCTGATAATGTGGGTTAGTTTGGGACTATGTTGAAATGGTGCTAACAATCTAGTAGGGTGATATTATTGGAAGATGGGTTTCATTGCACCATCATTCAATACACCCAAAACTTGGTCCGATCATGTTTGAGTGAATCCATATTCAAAGCAGTGCAATTTGCATCCTAGCAAGCAAAAGTCATGTTTATTGTTAGAGATTAGGTCTAAAACTGAGCTCAAATCGATTCGATTTCGAATCAAACTTTGGGCTAGGCTTGGAATAATTCAAATCGAGCTTAGATCTAATTATTTGACAGTTTGTCTTTCGGATCGGGTTCGGATATACCTATGATCCAGTTCAAGCTCGAGGTCCTGTCGGATCAAGAGTCTGAAGTTCGTACGAGTATTGCATGCACCAGGTGCAATTAGAAGGCAAAACAATCGAAAGGGAAAGAGCGGAAGAGAAACTTGAATGCCAATAGCATCAAATACAAGGTGTTTCTTGCATCTCTTTGTTCTTTAAATCTTTTTAAGACCTGTTCATTGTATTCTTCAAAAATAGATGCTCTTTTCCAACTTAGATACTTAGGTACAAGCACGGCAAATATTTCCTTAATTTTGAACTATAAATTGTTGAAACTTTTCTTTTATTTTTGTTCATAGGGCTTCACATAGTGTCATACTCCGTGCCAACACATTTCACTATTTATATTTTCAAGGAATCTTTTTATATTGTTTGTTCAATTTGAATAAAGTGTACTTATTGATGTTGGTCCATATTTATCTATCCAAAGATCATGACTGTTTTCCCTATACTCTGAATTTTTTCTTTTTCGTGGGAATTTTCAAATTCTCCTCCTCAATCAATTGTCATGTCTTTCTCCTTATATCTATTCTTTTAATAAAACCTAATTAGTTAGGAGGATTGTCGGTTGCATTGAATTTAATTAATTTCTATGGCTACTTTAAGGATACATACATACATATGTATATATGTATATGTATGTATGTAAGTGTGTATTCTTATTAAATAATATTTATTAATAATTTGTTATGTCAATAGTATTTTTTTGAAAAAAAATCACAAACCTCACCCCCCTGCTAAACAGTGCTGATTCCGAATCATACATCTTTGTGGAGAAATTCAGACACTTTACATGCATTATCAATATAGTATTCTATCGAGGCATGTTACTTTCTCCAAGATGCGATCTCATTTCCACACGTCTTTCACATTTTCGAGAAAGTTATAAATTAGAAGCTTCTTAGTAGTTGATGCTTAAGTCTTCCCTAATTATGACGACTATTGTTATGAAACAAGCTGTAATTCCCACAATCTCAAGACAACAAGAAATTTTGGAACCATTTAAACTCGTTTAACGTGCCCTTCTCGGACCACTGGAAACCAATGAGTTCCCCAACGAAGACAGGGACGCCACTCCCTCGTTGCGCACGTGACGCTGCTGGAGGTTTTCCCAAAGCCCGTGTCACCGCGGGCTGCGCCTAAGTTGGACCATCTGCCTCTCGTCCATCAATCTCGACCGCCCAATAATTGGACTCCTTTGCATGGGCCCACTCTTCAAGATGGTCTCATTCACACAATCGGTCAACCCATTTTTGTAGATCGTGGCACTTGATGTACTATAAGCTTTAACTCTAATCCTTATTGGGTTTAAAATCTAAGAATCTGTTTGATTGAGATATATCAGATTACGAAATAATTTAATAATTTAAAAATTATTATTAAAAAAATAATTATAAAAAATAATTTTATCATATTTAATTATTAAAAAAATTATTTTAAAAAATAATATTAAAAAAATTACTATATTTGATTAGATGTAAATTTAGATGAAAATATGATCTAATTTATAAATATATTTTTAAATATAAATAATTTTTAATATTAAAATTATAATTACATAATTTTTTATATAATATTATTTCATTTAATTTTTTATAAAATTTTTTTAATAAATAAATTTAAAAAATATCAAATAATTTAATAATTATATATATAATTTTATTAGAGATATTTTTATCAAATATAAATTATCATCATTTAAAATTTATCAAATATCAATTTTTTATAATATTTATTTATTTTTAAAAAAATAATATAAATCTATCAATTTTTTATTATTTTTTTATATTAAATATAATAATTAAATATAAAATTATTTTTATATCTGATTATTTTCAACCAAATGCATCCGAAGGGACTTCACTTTTCGGCTTCCAAATGTAAATTACTTCCAGGAGGGAGGGGTGGAAATTAATGTAAGACCTGAAGCCTAGACTAGATGTACCTCGTCTAAGGTGGGCCCAACTAGAGATAAAACCTCGACCTCGTCGGAACCGCAGTGATGCACGGAAAATGTAGGAAAGACAGGAAAAAGATAAAATATAGTACAAAACAACGAAAATAGACAACCATGTTGAGTTACGAAAAAAAAAAAAAACAACCATATTAACCTCAACTAGCGCTCTCGATGGATGCACGCACGATTATATCCTTAGCGCCAAAGAGCAAAAGTTTTTATTACCTTTATTTATTTATTCATTTATTTACACAAATAACGAAAACCTAGCATTCTCCTGCCCAAAAATTTGTTTATTTTTAAGGCCCATTTACTTGCGTCTTGCATGTTTAAAATCCACATCTACTTGTTACTCTACGAAATCAAAAGCATTGAAATTCTCATGTTGTTGACGGTTTACCGTCATTTAATTTTATCTTGTGTTAATAATCTAGATTTTTAGATTTGGATCTGGATTTAAGCCAATTCGTCGTGGCCTTACTGAGCACCGAGTTGGTCCAAGTCAGCTGGAACCCATAGTTCCATCTAAAGTTGATTGCCTGGGAGTCGACACGAGAAAGACTTAGACAATATATTTACTTGGGCCACTTGAATTAATCAACCGATCCATGTGCTAAATGATAGCTGCATCAAGCGTGAACCAAATTGCACGACTTGGTGCACCCCACTGCGTCCGTGACAGAAAAGGCCCGACTCATAAGAGTGGTTGCATACGAGTTTAAAAAATATTGTTACAAAATACGAGGGGCATTTTCGGAACATTGGTAATGTTGATTATGAAATCCATGCCTGGACTTTCCTCCCGTGTAGGGCCCCTAGAGGAAAATCAAATCCATCAGCTCAGCATTTAATGCTATTTAATGATTTAATGAATTGACAGTTCTTTCTTTCTAATTGATAAATACCATAGAAAGGGTAGAGGGTAAGTAAGACAAGGAAGTAAAGGTTTTTATTATTATTGTTGTTATTATTAGTATGTACCAAAAAAAGTATTTTTTTGCCGTACTTGGCAACTAAAAGATCACAACCATGCCACTTGGCAAACTATGATCCCCTTCAGATTCATCTAACTGATTTTCCTCATTTCTTGCAGGAAAAATCTATTTGTTCTTTCTATGCATCCTTAAATTTAATGCAATTAAGATTCCATCAAACCACCCCACCTTCCTTCTCTCTCTCCCCGTCTTCTCTGCCTCGTCTACAAAGAGAGATCTTGGTGAATTCACCATCTATTAATGCAACCAAGGTCTTCCAGCTGGATGTTCAAGCCTTCGAGAGCCAAAGATACCACGTCTTGAATACACTTTTGTGCATTCCTCACTTCAAGATTTGTCTTTGCTCTTCTGAGTCTCCAGGCTTGTGTGTTTCCTTCCCTAAAGCGCATTGAGGAAGCCTCTCGAGTGCAGAGGCTTGAAGGTCTATGAGGTACCTTTTAGGAGTCTCAGTTGTGTTGTTTTTGGAGCTGCAGGGGTTTTGAGTATATCTTAATGGATGTTGGCTTTCCAAGGGAGGAAAGTAAGTACAAATGAGGCTGGCCCCTACTTCTTCTCAGATGGATAGCTTTATGGATAAGAAGGAAGGAAATCACATGTACAGCTTTAATGGTGCAAGATGGCCGTCAGCGAGATGAAGAAAAGCAATGGAGAGTAATATCTTCTTGAATAGACTGCCTGCCTGAATTAAAGATAGCTTGCGTCAGGGAGAAAGAGTTCAGGGAAAGGGGAAAATACAGGGAAAGAGAGAGAGGGAAAGAGAGAGAGAGAAGGGAAGAGAAGATGCCGACGGTTTGGTTTACTCTGAAGAAATCTCTCCAGTGCAAATCTGAGCCATCTGATGTCCATGATCCAAAGGCCAGGGTGCCGTTGGCCATTTTGACAAGGAGACCAGGGAGGTCTGGTTGCTCTAGATCTATTGCCAACCTCAAAGATGTCATCCATGGGAGCAAAAGGCACCTCGAGAAGCCACCAAGTTGCAGCCCAAGGTCCATTGGGAGCAGTGAGTTCCTGAATCCAATCACACATGAGGTCATCCTCAGCAACTCCAGGTGTGAGCTCAGGATAACCGGTTTTGGGGCTGCCATGAGGGGGAGGCTGGGATTGGCTCAACCTATGTGGGTACTCTTAGGCCAGGTACCCCAGGGCCAGGGGGCCACTTCGGTCTCCAACACAACCCCTCCATCAGAGGAGCCAGCACCACCCCTCCAAGGAGGTCACCTAGCTTGCTTGGTGACAAGGAGGGCTATGGCTTTGGGGGTTCATCTCTCTCTAGTGCTGTGTTTGCGAATGGTGGTGGTGGAGTTCATCGTGTTTCCTTCACTCCAAGGGCCTCTCATGAGGCCAGGTCACATGGATCCTCTGCTAACATTACATGCCACAAATGTGGAGAGCAGTTTGGGAAGTTGGAAGCCTTGGAAGCTCACCATCTCTCCAAGCATGCAGGTACGGAACATAATCTAGAAATATAGCTCCAGTTTTTTATACCACCGTAGACTTCATGTTGGTTTGTTACCTTTTTCTTTTCTTTTTTTTGGGGGGGGGAAGACTACCTTTTTCTTGAGACTATCGGGAGGGCCTGACATTGATGAACAATTTCCTCAAGATTTAATATGTTAGATTTGATTTTCGTACAAATGGCTTGTTGGTGTCAAAAGATTTTCTTTGATTTATCAATTTTTTTGGGAAATCTACGTAATTGCGTTGGTCATCTTTGACATCTATTCCAACAATATAGAAAACAATCTCTGCGTACTACATATTTTGTCCGACATATTTAGCGATTCTTCCCCATTTCTTGAAATTGAGCTGTCTATATTGATGAAGGCTAGATACTTTAGATTTTATTATCTGGATTATCTAATCTTATTACCTGCCTCGGGTATTAGGGCTCCCAAATGCTTTTAGGCCTCAACACTAAGCTTTTGCACCAAAATCAAGCCAGCCCCTTGACATTTATGAGAACTAGTGGACTAAATGAATTATAGACATACTTAGTAAAGGCAGACAGTCGCACATGCTTAAATCATACAAATCTTTCATATTGGTGGCACCACTTTAAACACGCTTCTGAAACATATAATGATGTACTGAGGAAAATGGAGGGGAAATGAGCCAGGGAGGAGCAATGCACTTTTACTTTCCTTTAAAATTACTTCCGATTTGCGTAGTTGATAAGACTTTCATGCACACAAATTTCCCGGCTCCATCAGCCAATCCATTAGTGTTATTTTCGCATTTAAGTTTTAACTCATTGGAATGCTTATGATTTTATATCACAAGCTTTTGAAAGAAAATTCTTGGTCTCTGCCTCCTACAAACTTGAGGACATCCTTTATTTTAAGGTGTGACCTGTGATTCTTTGTTATCTCTGTAGTCACTGAACTTGTGGAAGGAGACTCCTCCAGAAAGATAGTCGAAATTATATGTAGAACAAGCTTGGTTAAGTCTGAGAGCAGTTGTTGGCGGATAGAGAGAGTCCTCAAAGTCCATAACATGCAAAAACTCTTGCCCGCTTTGAAGAATACCGGGAAATGGTGAAGCTTAGAGCCAGCAAACTCCCAAAGAAGCATCCCCGTTGCCTGGCCGACGGCAATGAACTGCTAAGATTCTATGGAACCACAATTGCCTGTTCTCTTGGCATGAATGGCACTTCAAGCCTATGTTCATCAGAGAAGTGCAACGTTTGCCAGATTATAAGATACGGGTTCCCACAAAGAAGGAACTGAAAGGAGGTATTGGTATTGGAGTGTTTACAACGTCCACTAGTGGGAGAGCATTTGAATCTATTGAAATATATGAGGACGATCCAAACGTAAAGAAGGCACTGCTGGTTTGTAGGGTGATTGCAGGCAGGGTTCATAAGCCATTGGATAACTTCCAAGAGTTAGCAGGAGAGTCTGGTTTCGACTCATTGGCTGGGAAGGTGGGCCTGTATGCCAGCTTTGAGGAGCTCTATTTGCTTAGTCCGCGAGCTCTTCTTCCATGCTTTGTGGTAATCTGTAATCCTGAGGAATTACCTTTTTATGTTGCATCTTGAGTTAAATCTGAAATGCTTTGAACTCTTACTCATGCACAGGCGCTACTGAGTTTATTGATTACCATTGATAAGGATTCAGGTCTCATTATGCTCACATTGTCCAATGACCTTATGTGTTGTTCCATAAAACTTATCTGGCACAGCAACCAACTTCCTCTGTCACATAGCACCGTTTCTCTCCTCCATCCACATCCACATTAAATGATATCTGTTTTGATGTCACAAATTTGACTGTACAGAGAAACCCGTGTACATGGTCCTTGGGTCGATACGGTCTCATTACATTTTCTAGAGAAGGGTTGCTGCCATCTTCTTAAATAACATATATACTGTTGCAGGACAATATAGAAAATCTCTACTGTGCAATCATTACTGTTACCTGACGTAAATCCTGTCCATCAACCTTGTGATTTAGATACAGGAGTTGCCCTGGCCCATCGTCGAACAAGCATTGTGTATTTGCAAGCCCCATTTTCTATTAATGAACTTCATATTCTATCCCTGTTGTTGTACAAATATGTGAACATAAACCAGAAACCTTATTTCATTTACTTAGAGTTGATTTATGAATCCTACCTTGCCATTAATTCTACAGTGCTTTTGTTCTAAGTATCAGATCATCGTGGACTGACTCAGAACAGGTCCCACTGCTCATGTGAAGTCCCCCGTCTTTATAGAAACTGTTCCCTTCTCGCAGAAGGTGGGAACTTTGACAGGATTGGTTTCCCTTGATCGAATCAAACAAATCTTTTATTAGCCTTGTTTTCTAGGTTTGACACTGTTTCACTAACCGATTAGATGCTTCATCTCATTGTACACTTCTGCCGTTGAGATGGTGCAGTCATTATTTAGCTTTTGAGGTTGTAAATACGCATTCTTTGTCCTCTAATTATAGTTATATGCATTATAATCTAAAATACGTATGTGTATTATTTTGTGAACGGACTCATCGGTAGTTGCAGATTCTTCTCCGCCTCATGCGCTAATCATAGGCTTAGAAGTCTGGCAGATCTAGAAGTCAAGCGTAACAATTGGCTAACTTATTTGTTTGGGCCTGTGTAACGTTAAGGGCAGGTAGCAAGTCATCTGACTGTAGAAGTTTGGTGGGCCATTCACCGTGTTGGTATCCTAGGATTACATCTATGTTTGATTGTTTAATAGATGGCTAACATCCTCGTGCTCTTTTTAATAGCATGGGATGGCTAGGTGCCCCTACACTTGGGCTAAGAGGAGAGAAAGCAAAGGGCAATGAGACATGGAGTTTGGTTGGGTTGCTGCAAGGTTGGTCATAAGGCCTTGTCATGTCTCCATATCCATTTTGTTTTATTGATTGGTGAAATGGTAGGTTGTCTATTTGACTGCAGAGCAGGGTCACCCACAAGCCCACAAATTTGGACCTACATGTTCCTAACTGTTGGAAGATAGGGTATAATTTGGTCAAGGAAGTTAACAAAGATCTACTGATGGAAATGTAAAACTAAGTTTCTAGTCTGAAGGTATTATCCAGAAGAAATTCAGTTCATAATGTAAGACTGCACCATGTGAATCAAAGCAATGCATGATTAATTGACACTGGAACACTTATGGCGCAGTTAATACATGAGAAAAGCTGGCGGCATTCATTATACTGTGTTTGCATAGAACTTGGAGGTAATCAAATGCCATAGTGCTATTTTCAGTCAATTAAAATCAGCTACAGCAGCCTGGCAAAATTTCTTGTTATGTTTGTCATTCTGGTTGACTAGTTTAAAAAAGGGCCAAAAATTATTATTCGTAGTTCCTGTTCTTCAACAACCAACCTTGAACGCCGTATGGTGGTATCTCCTTTTCATACTAACAAAAATCCAAAGTACATGTCTGCAATAAATTTTGCTTGACTAGATGAAGCTATTTTTGTACTCTCAAACTCGCCATATAGATGTGCTCTCAACTGGTTGATGGTCCCAGCCATTCTAGATTTTAATCTCGAATCATTACTGATTAAGTGTGCTTCTTCCTTCAACCAGAAAAAAACGGATCTGCTTCTTGTCGCCGTATCAATAAAAATAGTCTAAATCGGCATCAAGACATCAATGAAAGTGCTTACGAGCAAAATAGCTGCCATACCTTCTTTTGAATCATGTAAAGATACCAATTGTACTAGTTAAATGAGAATATTTGAATTTTTTAGTGTTGCAGTTAAGAGCTCATGACTCAAAATATGGGTTATTATCTGCTTTAATCTATGAGTTTCATAATTTCGATCTTCAAAAAATGTCTCATGTGGAAAGAATGATCTTTTTTATATAAATCAGAGTCTCTCTTGATTCACAACCAATATGGAACTAATAATGCTTTCTTTTTATACCACAATATTGGCCCCAATCAAAAAGAAGTCTATGTACGAACGAGAGGTATCATTGTTTTATTTTTACTACAATCCTCCCAGTAATGATAGAGTCTATATACGAAAGGAAGATAGAAGCCCAATAGTTGAAGGAGTGGTTCCCTACCTAGTGTATCACTATTACGATCAAGGATTTATGGCTCGGTATGTGAGATATTATCTGCTTTAGTCCATGTGCCTCATGATTTTGCTTTTCAAAAAATATTTTATATGAAAAAGATGATCCCTTCCTATATAAGTCGAGAGTTTTTCTTGACCTACAATCAATATAAAACTAATAATATCCTCCTTACCACAACACCTACAATGATTATTTGTAAAATTGAAGATCCTAGAGAGTTTGTGCCTCATTAAAGTAGATTCATGGAGCAGATTAATATATTCTCCCTACTTGAGTTCTCAAATCCTCGTCAAGACAAAAATCCAAACCCAATCAAATTTGATTACAATACCCTACTTCATCCATAAGCAATCCAAAAAAAATCTATACTGCAACATCTCCTGGTCCGCATAAACTATGGATTAGATCCTCTCTGATAACATATTCGATGGCTCTATCACCAAAAATATATACGACGACAACAAGCCATCTCACTCGTGTTTTTAAAAGTCATCCAACTTATGACTATGCGCACTTATCCTGCAACATGCCAGGCTATAAGCGATGAACACCAGTGTTTCATACCACTCTGGATAACGCGCATTAAAGGAGTATATGTAAAAAAGAAGGCATTCGGAATTTATTTCTCATTTCTAGATATCAAGCAATAATTCCATGAATAGGTTTATGTAGTGAAGTGGAATCCAGCAGAACCCCTGATTAACTCATATAGTAAACTAACAACAGCTATCATATTAAAACCAATCAATTTATAAATAAATGAAGATATTAAACATCTGACAGGTCAGATGAGCTACCGATGGACTCCTCACTCAGAAGCCTGGAAATTGAAGTCCGAACATCCGGCAGTTCTTAGTCCATGGACTCATTCTGTACATCGGTCGGCAGGAGTTTCCTTTCATGATGCCTTTTTCTAAGGTTTGCCTTCACAATACATGACACGGCCTGAACTGCATAACTCGTGGGAGGCAGTGTTTGGAAAAAAAAATTTATAGTCAGATCAACCATGAAAGAAATTATGATTGGATCGCCATCGTCTGCCACGTGCATATATTGGGACATCCATCAAAAAAAGGATGATTATATGATGTTTATCTAAACTATTTAAATATCTCTAGGATTTATCTATTCTTCTTTCTTAGTACGCGGCACGGCCACCCATCTTTTGATGGACATTCCCGATGAAAGGTATGCCCTATAAACCAATCGAAATTTATATTTTGATGAATTTTCATCGTAATTTTCCAGACTCATGTAATTTACATTTCATAAATAAAAAGTATTTTCATCATATACTGCATTTTATTTTATAATAATTATGATGAACTCCATAAATCAGAGCAATGGCTTTAAGGTTATGATGAGATCATACCTATGAGACCTAAAATCCTAAAAATTCTGAATTTAAATATTCCTAGTCAATAGGAGCATTGAGTAGGATCAATATTTCGGATAGACTAGCACTTCCTATGTATGTTCGA
>KE505091.1:138647-162661 GCA_000441515.1 Elaeis oleifera
TATTTATATTTATATAAAGTTTATGAGTAAAAATGTATGGTTTTATATCTACTAAGGATATAATAAGTATTTTACATAATTTTTCAGAAAAATAAGTGTTCATCCAAATATAAGCTACTTTATAATAAGTCATCTTCTCGTGATCAATCAAGCATACCAAAATCCTATTCCTAGGAAGTAACTTCTTAAAAAATTACTTCTCAAGAGGTTACTTTCTGGAAAGAAAAGTTCTTCCGCGAACTGAGTCCTAATTCTTCCCGATCAACTCTTCCCTCGATATTTATTGCTGCCTAATTCATCATGAAATGTTCAAATATAGGCATGCGCAGCATAAATTTCACTGGGCTATTTGATCAGATGCTCGGCTATCCAATACGAGCATGATGCATATAAATATAAAATCTTTGTTGGAAAGATATTAGCCTACCTAAGAAACCATGCACACCATAGTTAAGATGCATCATTATCTGTCTTCTCAAATAGAAGGTTGTAGATAATGTGATGAGAGTTGTACTAGTATATCATCAGAATGAATAAACTGGATGTCAACTAGTGGATACAAAGATAACTCCTCCAGATGTGGGAGTCAGCCGAGATTAGAAACGCAGGGAGTAAGAAATAGGGGAATCAAGGAGGCCCACGCACTCACCAATCCCAAGACTGAGGGATATGAAACCCATTAGGAAAGCTAGCATCCATTCAATCCTGGCATTTCAGGTCAATTGGCCAAACATCCTTCGACTTCCCATTTCACACCATCTCCACCTCACCAGTTTCCCACCTCTCAGAAGTCTACAACAGCCAAGGCATCCAGGCAGCTACACACGCCCTTGAAACCTTTGTTCCCTGCTACCATGATTTTAGACACCATGATTCACATACACATGAAAGTAGCAGTACTGGCATGCAAGCAAGTTTTAAACCGCTAAACGATTTGATTGAATAAAGGGAAGAAACATTCATAATCAGAGAGAAGAGGCAAGTTGGTAACATGCAACAATGAAAGTGAACATCACCAGTAGGTCATATGCATGATATACAGGTGTCATTAGTTGATAGTTTGTGTTAATGTATCTGGATATGATACTCTTGGGCTTTGAGTTAGCGGGCCTGGGTTTAACCCACAACCACCATATCAAAATCATATCAAAAAGTGACATTGATAATGTGAACTTTATCAGATGGTAACCATGAAGAGGTTCCAAAATTCACTTAAAGTAACCTGGTGACAACCTGCAGGGAGGCATGTACACAACATCTGAAATATTCTCAAGACCGGCAAGTTATGAAACCCTATATAAGAATGAATTAGAACAGGGAAGAAAGTGTTTAGACTGTAGTAATATTAGCACATCCATATCCAATGACAGCTTGATAGTTCCAATACATCAATTGTTGGGAAATATATAAAGCACCAGAATTCTGGAAACAGAGATCTTACAAGCTCGACATACTCCATAAGGCCCTGTTGTGGCTTCCTGCCTGCAATCATTTCAAAAAGCAGGACACCGAGGCTGTAGGCATCACTTTCTTGGTGAAAGTCCTTGATGATACATAATCAGGATCAAGATAGCCAAAAGTTCCCCTGACATTAGATATGTGACAGCTAGACACTGCTTCTCTAGATAGCCCAAAATCCACAACCTGCACGAAGAGGCAAATTACTTAGACGGATAAGTTTAATAATTTAAGCAAAATAAAAAAGACAAGATACTGATGCCTATTGCTGGATTCTTAAACACATGGCATGCTTGAATGTGCATTCTATACAGGAACAGCATCCTGGACCATCAGTTTTTATACTGTAAAAAATAGTTGAGAAGGGACGTTATAGTTAAGGAACATGATGGAAGAAATCAGAGAAATTTTCCAGCAAGAAGAAGAGATCAGAGAAATAATACATTTTTGAGTTCTTCTAATCACTAAATTCTAAGACATCATAAGTCATCTACAAAAATAACTACAGTATAAGCTTGTCTCTTTCCAACCAAATGACTGATTGGATGACCCTGCCAGCTAATTTGTTGTGCAAGACAAGTCCTTTCTCAGCAGACAATGCCACGCATCCAGACAGCTTTGCCCCTTCCATCCTAAGCAGGCAGTCCATCCACTCTTGTAGCAGTTCTACAAACATCAGAAAGATAGATGATCTCATGTCAAGCCATGTCATTTGCTCCTATCATGATAAGTTTGCTTCTCAGTCCATTTAATTACATTAGCAAAATCATCGTCCATGTCAAAGTAATCTATAACAGATAGCTAACCAAAGTTTCAGCATTTATCTTCTTCACAAGTACCACCTAGGAAGCTGATTAGGAAAATGGCATAGAAAGCAAGAGCTTAAAAACCCAGAAGCAAGCAGCATGCCAAGAGTCGATCTCAGTTAAAATAAAATCTATGGTCCTACCACCAAATGCTATAGCCAAAAGTTAATGACAAAATAAACCTGGAGGTTATGTGTGAGAAATGGATCCATAATTCTAAGTAGACTCAGCGCCTTCACATATATCCCTGATTTCCTTATACCAGTATTAGGTATCAGAAACAACGAAATATTTACGTACTCTAGCTCGCATGAACTGATCCAATAGTACATTAGAAGACTTGATGTCGCAATGCACTACAGATGGAACAGCCCGCAGCAGGGAAAGCAAAGAAGAAACTAGTCAGACTATCTTGCACATCACAGAGGTGCTCTGTTCATATCTGTCAATGATACGACAACTTACACAGTCATGAAGATACTCCAAGCCTCTTGCAACATCTAGAGCTATATTAACCCTCAAGTTCCAGCTCAATGGTCCACGTTTCTCACCTACAGACATGGAGGGACATTGAACAGATGAAAAGTGTCAGTTAAATTTACGCATTTGATGTGCTACTATATGCATCTTGAGATCCATAGATTGGGTATCTAAAGACTCATTTACCATATAAGTGAGAAGCAACACTGCCATTACTCATGTAGACATACATTAGCATATGCTGACCTTCATCTGCACAGTACCCCAGCAAATTTATAAGGTTTCTATGATGCAATCTACCAAGTAGCATAACCTAAAATCAAAAGCCAAAGAAAAGTTATACATTGCCACTAAAAGGAGTGGAGTTTTCTGGATAAAAGGATCAGAACTATATGAACAAGAAAGAAACAGGGCCATGAGAACCAAAATTTGGAGAAGGCTCACAAATATAAACATAGAGAGAGAAATCATCAGGCCTCAAACCTTTCTTCATCAAAAAACTTTACACGAAATAAATTATATGAGCATAATTTATGTTACTTGGGCACTTCATTTTTAAGATGTCTGGAAGTGCCGGTACTTGTAGACTCTAGAACATGACATAATCGGACACTCCACTTTGAAGTGTCCTGCTGATCCTGCTGATGTCAATGAAAAATGCCAAGCACTTGAGACTTTTCCTTTTCAGAGTTTCATGCATGTGCGCATGCATACGCACACACATATATGTGTTTGTAGCTTGCTAAATAGTTGTAGGTGTATTGCTGTTAATGGCAACTGGTGAGGTTTTATAAAGAATATATATCTTGATATGACCAGGTTTCAGGCAAACTAGTTCAGTGAAGAAGTTCTTCTCCCAAGCGAAAATACCACTCTTCAAGGACGAATTCCTGCAGTGAGATCGATCGATGATAGTAAGTCTTTGCTTTGTACTAGCTCTGGAAGAGAAGATGTATTAAAATGAAACAGCACTGCAAGAGAAGGATAGTTCAAGTGATAGTCCCTTCATGTTAATTTTGTATGTTACATATTGAGCATAAAAGCCCTCAACATCAATTATTTAAACAGGAAATAAATTCCAATTAGATAACTTGCTCGAGTTCACATGTAAAATTACCTCAGTATGAAACTCCTTCTCCCCTTGCTTAGAATTGGCAGAAACACTTTAACAGCAACTGTCTCCCCAGTAGACATGCGAGCCTTAGAAAAGGACCAAATGCCCCCTGACCTATAACTGTCATAAAATTGTTGGTTGCTTTCTGCAGATCCCTGCGAATGCAGTAGCATTAACAAAGTTGAATATGCTAGAGTTACAATGAAGAGCAAAGGAAAGAAAAAAGGAAAAAAAAAAGAAGTTTGTGAAAAGTAGATACTTTGATCTAGAAATGTCTTCAAAAAGTAGCATATATCAAGTGAACAGTGTAGGAATTTATCCTTGAATTTGTTAAAATATATTCTTCTTTGCAGCAAAATAGTTTACAGCAGGCACAGTTTTCGTACTCATGCAACTATATATTCTCCTATACATTAAATATTTGTTATCCTAAAAGAACACCCATATATAATTATATTGAATTAATCTTTCAGAAAGTGCACCACTTGAACTTATGAGGCACTCTTTCTTAAAAACATGAGAGGCACTCAGGACTATGTCATCCCACATTTCACATATTGAATGATGCAGGTAATGCCTATGCTGGAATAGATTTCCTTTCAATATACATTATGAAATATCAATATCGAAAGGTGCTCCATTTACTCGTCAATGCGAAGCAGGCTAAACTACAGCAAAAGGCCGTTTGGGTGACGATACCTGTAGGCATACTTTTGTATTCCAGGAAATGAGATAACATTCTTCTTATTAGGTCCATTCAGCAACAGAGATGTGCAATCTACTTAAGCAACTTTGGGAGATCGCGGACCAACAGTGGAATCTGAAAGGGCTACAGAGGCATCAACAGCATTGGCAAAGGTTGCTATGGAGATGAACTGGTGTTC
This sequence comes from Elaeis oleifera, assembly GCA_000441515.1. Taxonomy (NCBI): domain Eukaryota; kingdom Viridiplantae; phylum Streptophyta; class Magnoliopsida; order Arecales; family Arecaceae; genus Elaeis; species Elaeis oleifera. Next base: position 143,390 of record KE505091.1, read on the forward strand.
CTGGTCTCCCAGATGTTTCCCGTTCAATTTCCTAAGACTACCCTAAAATTTAGCCTCTGGTACACGAACCCATGCACAAACCTGCAATTCAACTTCCATTCAAAATTTACGTTTCAGAAAGTACAAAAGAATATTTTCAAAAATATATATTATATCCGAAAAACAAGAATAATTATCTGGAACGAACAACTTAAAGTCAACCGCATGCAGGCCTTGGATGATAGCCGTAGAACTGATCGAGATCGGATCGTTAACTAATAAAATCAACCCCAAGAAGTAATTCTTACAATAAAAATATAATTCGATCCGACCATAACCATCATGACATCTTGAGTCAAAACTTGGGTTACTTTGAATGGAAAACATCCAGCGTTATCAGAAGAAACGATTCGTCAAAAGAAACTAGAATCAGAATCCAACACGGAAGAATCGAATCTATATTGGATAGGCGGTCCCCAAAGTAAACCTAAGGAAGCAAGATAGACAATTTCGTTACCATCAGGCCAAAAGCTTCCAAACTGGGGGGGGCAAAAAATCTTTACTAATCTAAACAAAATCCAACAGAATACCTTAAAATCAGTCGAAATTTTGGGTGATTAGAGAGAGAAAAAGAAAAGAACTAGAACCTCTCGGATCCTCTAATCTAGTTATAACTTATAAGAGAAAATAAACTCGAAATGAGCTCGAAAAAGCCCTATTTTATAAAACAAAGAAGAATATTTGAACGGAGAAGGAGCGATCGTTATCACCGCTTTCAACGAGAAGGAACCAGCGAGCGTGCCGGATTCGGAAGATCGAACCAACGGGCAATCCCCGAGAGAACGTAGATTCCAGAGAACAGAGGCGACAAATACAGCGGAAGAACTCGAAACGCAAGGCCGCGGGCATGGACCCCTCTCCTAAGTTTGGGGTTTTTCTTTCTTTTTGTTTAAGATAATATTTCTTAATATTCTTAATAAATTAGTCTCTAAAATTTCTATATTTATAAAATTTATAATATTTTTATTATATAATTAATCCTTTTTCGTAAGCAAGTCAAGTTAAAGTATCAATTAAAGCTCCCAAGGAAATATAAAAATATTTCAAAAAATTTATGAGATTAACATCATTAAGAAAATATAAGCACGATATTTAGTTCTCGTATGCTAAACCTTAGAGATCTGCAAGCAATAAATAACAAGATTAAATATAGGTACACAAAGGACTAATAGTGATATATAAACACAAAAAATTTCAAAAATAAATTTATAACGTGGTCAAATATAGCAAAAGCAAAGTAAATATAATTAAAACTATATGGATATATTTCAGGTTTTATTTTTGTGTTCCTAGTGCAAAACTATTCTCTAATTGAGTATTTGGAATAAGGAGGAGAAAATTACTTATAAGTTCTTGATAAGAGTTAATTTCAAGATTCACAAATTAGGTAAAGTTATAATTTGGTTTGACAAGAATATAACCTATATCAAATATATTAGTATTTATATGATATCATTAATATATAGTTATTATTGAATTAGTTATGTAATTTAATGTCTATTTTAAATTCTAAGAGGTGCAATTCTCTTAGTTTAAAAAAATAACAAAAAGCATATTATTTAACACAAAAAACCTATAGCAGAACAAAGAAATGAAATTTAGAATTTCGATTTAATAATAGAAAACTATTATTTTTTATTTATTAAATGAATAGAAATATCACAACTTTCATCATTGAAAATATAGCCTAATTTTCTTAAACTAGTGGCTAGTACAAGCAAATATACTTAGAGCCCATTTGGCTGGAGATAATTTGATATAAAAAATTATATTAAATTATCATATTTGATATGAAAATTGGATGAAAGAGATGGTAAAATAAAGAATGAGTTCCATATCTATTTTATGAAAGAGAAGATAAATAAATACCACTAGAAGGGTACTATTTAGTTTTCCATACTAGATTATCTAATGGAGGAGATTAGAAAATACCATTTCCTAATGAAAGTACCATCACTTATATTATATTAATATTATATTAAGTATATTATGTAATTAATATTGATTATATTGATATGTTATTAATATAATAATATATTGACTAATAATATTTATAAATAATAATATATTTAATATATTAGTATATTTATTGATAAATATTAATTATAATAAATAATTAATAATTTTTTTATTATTATCAATAAATCTAACATATTGATAATATTTACGTAAGTGAGCCATAAATGGTTAACAAATGAATTGAGAAAAAATATTATTACTTGAATTGTTTATCCAAGGATGTAATTAAAAATTTGATATTGTTTACCTCTAATGGAATATAATAATATTTTTGATGCAATTTTTTGAAGTAATTTTTTACTAACCAAATGGTGTAGAATTTATTTTTCTCTGTAATTATTTTTAAATAAATAATTCTAAAAATCATCAAATTATTCAATAATCTGAGATATCCCAACAAACAAACCCTTATTGCTGCAGTCGCATGAGATAAGGCAACGATGAGTGATGCATGAAATTTTTGTTCTAAGATATGCAACCTCACTTTTATCTATTGTCCATCTTTTTTGTTCACTAAAATAAAAACTTATCTAACTAAAATAATTTTATAAAATAGCTTATACCTAAGATTAAAAAAAAAAAAAAAAAAATACTACATCCACACGGTTCTGTGATTCTTGACTTCAAAGCTTAGACTTATCTGCTCATCTGTGCGCTGTTGGGGTTTAGTCCTGAGGTGGGCGTCAGTGGACCTTAACTGGGCCCGCAGCAAGCTCATTTGAAAACCCATCACTTATGATCATGAAAACTCCTATCCCGTTAGAGTGAAGTTTATTCAGACTGCAAGCCTAGCCAACTACAGTGTGATGATAGTTAGTGATTATCTCTTAACATGTATTCATGATGGATCCATGTTGAATTTCTAGATACGTACACTTTCAATCAAGATAGAAGTTTCCCTACGAATAGACCTTTGAAGCCAGTTATTGGGTAGGAAAACTATCTCAAACATCATTGTTGAATAACGTCCTTAATTAGTCCAAATTGTTACATGCATGATTTATGGCAATAAAGGATACCAACCAATTAAAACCCTTGGCTATGATTTATTCTAAAGTTCTATGTCTATTTATTTTTAAGGCTTGGAAAGACTAATTCCCACTTTTCTATCCTATGTCCATCTCGTCCTTGAATGCTGACTATAACTAGAATACCTCTGTCTCTTTGTTCAGGTGGAAAGAAGTGGTACCAACTAAGCAAGTACTGGTTGCATAAAATTGTAAAACTATCACAAAATACAATAATTATATGTACATGGACTTAGTAGAGCCATGCATTATTTACGTCGAATCTTATTCATGTCACTAGCATGAAAACGAAGTTTTCTTTTGGAACAAAAATCCGATACTTCATGCAAAGAGACAACATTTGATTCCTAACTCCTATAATTTCAACATAGCTGACACGGTACGGCTAGACTTATCAAATTGAGAGCAAGACGTCTACGAAACGTTCGGGAAATTTCTCAGGGCCGCTCAATGTGGCGAGATTCTGACAGTTGATTGAAAGAGTTCAGTGTAGTCAAAGAAACCACGCGGGAATCCAAGGAATATGGTCGACTGGAATGGCAAAACCTTGACCCTAGTGGACTTCAGGCACAGCTCACTCTTCTTTTTGGCTACAAGCACTCCCAGTTTCTTAACCTTACCTGATAGTGATTTACAGAGAGAATGGTAGAATGACAGCGAGTCTATGAACGGAAGAGTGTGTGTACAACTCAGGAAACAGGGGACACTACAGCGAGCCTATGGGCGCAAAAATTCTAATCGCCGATGGGACAAAATGGAGCAAAGGAAGAAAAAAAAAAATTAGTTACATCGTGCAATGACCACGAGCATTTGGTGAAGGAAAGGTTTCGGTGAATTATTGTCAAAATACTCTTGGACATCTCAAGAGACAAAATTGACCCGAAGTGTACGAGACAAGAATATATAGCACACATTTGAACTGTAAACTATAAAGCATTCAGAACAGATTAGGTATTGACAATACTTTTGGTGTCATGTATTGTCGATGTGAACCTGTCAATATTTGGATGATTGGAGGGTCTTTCTTTGCCCTCAAAGTATCTCTAATCTTTTTTTTTTTTTTCTCATTTTAGAACCAGGACCCAGTGTAGGTGCAAGGGAATAGCATAGCAGTTCTGTTTGTATATCCATAAATCATGTCAATATAGATGCTTTTCTAGCGCTTAGTGATGAAGTGTTGATACCTGTCCCAGTTTGCGCACAACTTCGAAGAACATCAGACAGTCCAAACATAAAGCCCTCCTTCTCTTTAAAAAATTATCCGAGCTGACAAATAACAGTCTAAAATTATATGTCACACGTTGAATTTACTCTAGAAGCATCAATCAATAATTAGCTGAAATTTGGTCGTGTAGAACTTGCATACTAAATTTCTACTACAGACTGGTAAAATGTTTTAGAGAATGACAAGATCAATCTTTGGGTATTTTGAGCTTCGGCAACTTATAGGTTAATCAATGTTAAGTGATTATATTATAAGATAATCATTTAAGCTGTTCCCTCTAATCATTAGTAAACTTCTCATAATTCCCTCGTGTTTTTGATTAAAAAGAAATTAAGGAACGTAAAAGTTTTGCCACCCTCCCCCCCCCACCATCACCAACCCCACACACTTAAAAATAAATAAATAAATAAAATCCGATTTCACGTGATCAGGTGATATATGCATCAACTGGAAAATCGGATAAAGATGAGTGGTCTGTGCCATGGGTTATATGGTCGCACGTGAACCCTTTTCTACGCCGACATCCTCCTGGAAGCACGGTCGACCGTCCCGCCCACGGTTTCGGACCACATATCACGTGACCTGGGACTTGTCTTCTTTTGATTTTTTTTTTTGGTAGAATCTTCTTCTGGGTCTTTAAAAAGTGATGTTGGAATAATAAGATACAAGGCGTGCAAGCCAAGATGCCATTGCCATGTTTATGGCCGAAAGTTGAACTCCTAGATTGGACACCCTATTCTCTAATTAAATCGTGGATGATGTGTAAGTCACTAAGAGAATATTAACATTATCTATAGATGCAATATACACGATAAAATCATATGGTATTTATAAATAGTGTCAGATGATACCAAGATTGGGGCATCTAGGTTTAAATTATTAAAATAACGGCAAAAAAAGTAGGGAAGAATTGTTGATTTATTAACAATGTATTTGATTCAAAATTTTGAGATATTAAACATAGCTTCACATTGGATATTAAATTGAACAAAAGCCTACTTGAATGTTGTTTTAGATACCCAAAAAAACACTAGAACCTTTGGATGGATAAAAATTAATTTATATTTATTTCACTAATTATTTCTCAGATTGTATCTTTAAGAATATATCATCTAAGTTTTTATAGTATGCCTTGAACCGGATAACACCCATAACTTATATCATTTTATTAGTGCATACAGAAAATTATTAATTTAATAATTAATAAAATAATAATATTATTAGATTAAAAGATTTATAATATTTTAATAGAAAATTTTCAACAAAAAAAGATATATTATTAATAAAATCATGATTTTCAACAACCTTCGGCAAATAGCTTATTGGCAATTTCCTCATGCAGGAAATTACCAATAAATAGCTCCTTTTGTCCCCAAGGGTCCCTAGTCTTGTGATTGGTGAACGTTGTTGTCTTGCATGGATAAATAAAAGAGGAGCCAAAGAACAAGGAGCCTTGTTGATCTCCTCTCATCGTGATATTTTTGTTGTAATAGAATAAACCGCTAAAAAAAAATGGAGATTTTTGTGTACACCAAAAAAAAGAAACTAAACAAAAGGTCAAACGTGATGATCTGCAGGCTTTGTCACACATGTCAGCTCCTCTTTTCCTTCGTTATTGTAAGGTGGCAAATCCACCCATGCATCATACATTTATTATTGTTTTGATTTTTAGAGAAATCATCACACATTATTTATGGATGAGAAATTAGGCCATTTGGACATGCCATTGAGGTTCTATACCACATTAAGGGTTCCATGACTTGCCTTGGTTCTCCAAACTGTTCCTAGCTATCAGAAATAAGCTAAAATTAGGTGATATTCTAGAATTCCATTGTTAAAGTGACATCCATCCATACTCGGAACTCCAAAATGTTTAGACGAATTGCTTGACGTTCCTATTCCTACTGTCTCTATTAAGACTATGACCATCAATGAAATTTTCAACCACCACAAAAAATATTAAGTGAAAATGTATCGTTTCCCTACAAAAGAGATGCAAGGCTAAATAAGCTGGGGATAGAGACATCGTACCAATAAGTCATTGATATCCTCCTTGCTAATAAATACACTTAAATCTTTATCTTCTTCGTATCTAGATATTCTCCCAGTCAAAACTGGCTGCCAACCATGCTTTACTCTTGATATTTGGCGAAGCTTCAACTTCCAAATCGATCTCTTTCAACTTAATTTTGATAAAATTTCAAATATGATAGGTTAATTAGGCAATATAATAAACACTAAAGATCTCCACAAGCAGGTGGAATTATATCATTATTCATATTAGTATACCGCAAGCCTTAACAATTTCATAGTTATTCAAGATAAAGTTTTTTAATCTATCTTTAACAATTCTATAAAATCTCTTTTTATGGAAGGGAAAGTAGTATAGACTACTTGATTATCTTTTCTTTAGGGCAAAATCTAAATGCAATGAAAAGAACTCTAAAACATTGACATGGACTCTAAATGCTGCATGCTAATGCATTTTCATCTTCTACCGTTCTAAAATACATATGCATAGAAAATTTCTCACAGCGAAAGAAGATGTTAATAAGTTTATCATATATATATTTGCAATAGCATAACATTATAGATGCACATATTGAATTTCCAAATAATTAATTAAGCATTGTAAAATATTAAAAAAATATTATAAATTGATTTACAAAATAAATTTCATCTATCGAGATTTCATACATTCAAAAGATCATCTTAACCTAAGATTGGTGGCATCAAAGTTTTTCCAATCTCCTTGCAAAACTGAAGTTGATAGTGATTATACCCCAAATCTTAGTATCCAAATCCAACAAATTTCATATAATATTGATGATTTATCTGCGAATGCTAGTTCACTTTTCTAGTCTCACATCAAGTACCATTTCTCATGGATTTTAAATTTTTTAGTTGAAATGTTTACTCCCTTATACTTTTTCCTAAACTATATTTATCAACTTTACTCTTGATATTTAGCGAAGCTTCAACTTCCAAATTGATCTCTTTCAACTTAATTTTGATAGAAATTTCAAATATGATGGGCTAATTAGGCAACATAATAAGCACTAAAGATCTTCACAAGCTTGTGGAAATTATATCATTATTCATATTAATACACCACAATCCTTAACAATTTTGTAGTTATCCAAGATAAAGTTTTTCAATTCATCTTTAACAATTCTACAAAATCTCTTTTATGAAAAAAAAGTAGTATTTACTATTTAATTATTTTTTTTGAGATAAAATCTAAATACAATAATAAGGACTCTAAAAATATTGACATGAACTCCAAATACTACATGCTAATGCATTTCTACCTTCTACAGTTCTAAAATATATATGCAGAGAAATTTCTTATAGCGAAAGAAGATGTTGATAAGTGTATCGTATATGCGTTTGCAGAAAGATGCCATTGTAGATGCACATATTAAATTTCAAATAATTAATTAAGTATTACAAAATATTAAAAGAAAAAAATTAGAAATTGATTTACAAAATAAATTTCATCTACCAAGATTTCATGTATTCAAAAAGATTATCTTAATCTAGGATTGGTGGCATAAGAGGTTTTCCAATTATCTTGCAAATCTGAAGTTGATAATGATCATACACCAAATCTTAATATTCAAATCCAACCAAGTTCATATAATATTGAGGATTTATGCATGAATGCTAGTTCACTTTTCTAGTATCACATCAGATGCCGTTTTCTTTGGATTTTAAAATTTTTTAGTAGAAATATTTACTCCCTCATACCTTTTGCTTAAGCATATTTACCAGCTTGTTAGCATTAAATATAAAACTACATCAATCCAAGTTTAGATCATACTTGCTTAATTAAGATCTGTAAAACATCATTTCCAGTTGCAACTTGCAACCCACTACTAAGAAAAGGCAGGAGAGAAAGAACATGTTGTATAGAAAATTATAAAGGTAAAATAAATAAAAAAGCGCCGGTGTCTGTTCGAGCTTCTAGAAGCCGATGGATACTTCCGTTCCCCGATTCTCCCTCCGTTGTCGTTTCTTGTGAGAGGGGCCCACCGAACCATGACACGACCTTATCTATCTAGATCCACCGAATGGACGGCCCAGATCGGATCTACCCGGTCAGAAAACCAAGCGGACATGCAGGGTTATACTCCGTCTGATCTGGATCAGATGGTGGTGGATACGAGGCGTGAGTGCCACGTCAGGTCGAAGTCAGAGTCGTGGTGGGGGCGTCGCCGTCCCGCGTGTCACGGCAACATCCACCGGGCGTCACGCGTGTCGTGAGCAGGCACGGCAGTCACGTGCGGGAGCGTGGTAGTCCATCGGGGCTGGGCCCCGCTACATTTCGCACGTGGATACGAGGTGCGCGGGGAGGGAGATCGAACGATCGCTCGCCGCGTGGCGCGCGAGCACGGGGTGGACGTTCGGCGGGGGCCGTCACGGTGGCCGTTAGGTCGGGCCGTCAAGGAGGCGGAAACGCTGGCCCGTGCGGCACCCGTGAGTGACGCCGTCAGGCGTCCGGTCGCTCCATGGGGTCCTTATAAACCCCAGCCTGGAAAATTTTTAGTTCTCATTCTCGGAGAAGGAAAAAAAAAAAGGAGAGAGAGCGAGAGAGGATAAAGAAGCGAGTTGTCAGGGTTTGGATCAATTTAGGGGCCTTGAAGGTGAAATTTCGCGCATTTTTGATGGAATTTTCAGCAATTTTTGTTCTACAATTGGTATTTCTTGCTTTTTCATTTTTATCCTAAATCCAAATCTTTGCTGGGGAGTTTGCTGTAATTTGAGGTGATATGTGGAATTCTGCTATCTACCGTTGAATTTACTTGCTACTTAAGGAAAGAGTTCTGTTTATAAAATCGATTTATGTTTTTGACTAGAGTTGCTTGTTGATGGTAGTTCGTTCCAGAATAGTGATGGTTTGGAAACGTTCCCGAAGTTTAGCTGGAGAAAAAGGTGAAACATCTCTACTTTTTTATGTTTAGAAATTGTCCCAGTTATTTAAGATGATCATTGTATTTATTTGTTCAGTTTTTTAGTTTTTTGGTCTTCTAGGTTGAAATTATGGAATTTATAAATCTTTTGATTCTTGAGGTTGCAGATGAAGGGAAAGAGAACAGATGTGCTTTAGCTGCTATGCTTTGATATATTTTCTACCTTTTTTTTTTTGAGTTCCAATTTTAAATCCTACGATTTCTTCTGTGATTGGGAACAAATTTGAATTTTTGCCAAAAATTGGCGATTAGAAAATGAAATTTTGAACATACCTGTTGCTCCTTATTTAGTGTTGATGGTTTAGCTGGTTGTACTTAAATTCATCATTTTTTCCTGCGTCCTTTTTTTTAATCCGGATTGTTCTTCTTGTGCAAAAAAGGAAGTCATCTCCTATGTTGTCTATCGGTTGTATATGGATTTTTAATGTTAAAAAGTCTTGGTTGTTGATAACCAGAATGCAATCATAGCAGAAATTCAAATTCCAATCAAGGCCATACTTTATAAGGGCTAAGAGGTACCACATTATGCATATGTTTAAGGGGCTGTTTGGATGCTGAAACATCTTATCTGTCTGATAAGATCTTCCTGTGGGATGCACTTGCTCTGAAAACATGGAGGATATTGTGTGGTTTGAAGAGATTGGGGAAGCAATGTGACAACCAATACCTCCTTTCTAGGGATGAGATAAATCATCTTTCAGGAGGAATCAATTAGCCCCGAAAAATAGAGATTGGTTGTTGCTGGTGGCTGTGACCTCTTTGAGCCACTCATTCAAACAGCCCCTTAGTAGATTCCTAGAATAAGCTACTTAGACTTGATTTGTTTGGAATCTCCTTTTAACAAGATCGACATAATACTATCCTCAATTTGAGGCATAGGAAGAAAGAAAGTAATGATGGCCTACTATGAAGAAAGTAAATAATGATGACCAACTATGGAAATCAGAAGAAGATGATGGAAGATAAAAGGGTGAACCAGCAGAGTTTTGGTTGCAATGGTCAAAAAATATGGGACTTACTGGAGAAAAATGCTGAGACAACAGGAAGAGAAAAGATGTAAAGGGAAATTGACAGAAGGAAGAGCTGCATACGTTTCAATCAGACAGCTCGCAGGAGGAGGCAGACCTTTTCACATTGATGATACTGAATAAGTTGCTTGAGTACAGAGACTAGATTGGGTGTTTATAGGGAGAGGGTCCCTTTTTTCTTATATTGGAATACTATGATGTACTTACATGCATCATATTACTAAGTTATGAATACTTGAAAGTAATCTAACTTAAATTGAAAAGAATGAAATCCTTACATCATTCTATTTTATTTTATTGAGGTTAGAAGGGGCTAGTCTCAACATGTTCTACCTTATACCCACCTGCCTTCCACCTTGGCTGTAGCCCAGGCCCTTGGGCAAATTGAGCCACTGCTTGTGGAACCAGAATTTATGTATGCGGGGGTCACAGTGAGGGCCGACGCCCTTCAGAAGCAAACCACTAGCCCTTGTCACAAGTGGCCAGAGTTGTTCCATCCGAACCAAGGCAAGGTTCAGCAATATAATAGTGCTAGGTATAATAGAAACAGTCTTAATTATGAAATCAATGATGAATTATGGGTAACATTTTATATTGACTTCTGAGTCATAATTTGAATGGTCAATTGTATTTTACAGCTACGAAATATTCAAATGAAATAATGCCAGCAAATGTTACGCTAGTATGCTTGTTTTTTGTTCTTGATTTTTGGAGTTTGTTGTCGTAGATTCGATGTTTAATTTACTTCATAACATCTTGATTCTCTGTTTACAATCAATGCATTTGGTGCTCAAGGCTTGTGTCTAATTTCATGGGCGAATGCTTTCTGCAATTGAATGAGAGTATTGTATGTTCTTCCTTGGCTTGCTGATAAGGTAAATTTCTTAGAGGCTCTGTCAGAAATATCACATAACAGCTTGATTGACAGTGACTTTTATAAGTGAGATATTTTCTATCAAGTCTCCAAAGACACACCTTGATGTAATTCCATGCACCTGATCTATCATAGAATAGACAATCTGCTGTTAATATCCTACTGCAGCTAGTAGGATACTCGCTATGGCCTCCGTGACCTGGTTCCTAGAAACTTGTTTAACTGTCCCAGCTAGGAAGCTAAATATTCATGCTAGATAGAATATTTGCAGAAAAAAGATGATTTTGCAAGTCTTGGAAGTTTCTACCTTGCTTAACTCTTCTATCTATATGGACGATCTCAGCATAAAATGAATTTGAATTGAGCAGTCCTTGACATATACACAGTTTGTGGTTTTACACTATATTGAAAAGCTTGTTACCCTCAAACAAGTCTAAGGAATTTAGTTTAAGAAGCTAGATGTGCACTGCAAGTTTGTTACACTCAAACAATTAAGTTTGCTCGAATAAACATGATTTTCCATGGTCTTGTATCACTTGATTGTCTAACAACTGTGTTCTCATCCCTTCATGCAGAAATCTCTTGAATAACTGATGCCCATCCTTCTAGCATGGACTCACATCAGCTTTTCAAATATGGATTGACTGGTGCAGATGTATCTTGTGAATTCCCTTCTCCAAGAACTCTAGCATATACTGAATGGGCGTTGGGTCCTATTAAATTTGGTACAGGGAACTCGCCTAATTCTCCTCTTTCCAGCAAGTTCGAATCTGTACTGAGCAACAGTCAGGAGCAGCATAGCTCCACAGAGAGCATCTCAGGGGTCAGCCTTTCCCAGTATTCACCACTAGAAACCAACAGCTCATTCAAGCAAACCCATATTCATCGTTCAGAGTGTGTCCAGGTACCATCTAATTCATCTTATGCAGTTTCTAGTCAAAGCATGAGGCATGCTTTACAAGAGATTGAAACTGTTCTTATGGCTCCTGATACTGATGAGACAACAACTAGTACCAATCTGGAGTCTGATGAAACAAACAACCTCAGCTCAGAAAGCAGCGATCAAGGACTTGGAGCCATGAGTCTTGCATGGAACCTCCTGCTGTTGTCCAGCCCCAATATATTTCTGGCAGATATTCAAAGCCAAGCCATGAAGCCCGTCCTGAGAAACGTCTGAGAGAGATGAGGGAATTTCCACAGAATGATGTGAAACAGATGTTGATCAGGTGTGCTGAAGCTTTGACTGAGAACAAGATAAATGAGTTTGAAATGCTGGTCCAGGAAGCTCGTAGTTATGTCTCCATTTTTGGAGAACCGATCCAGCGTCTGGGTGCTTACATGCTAGAAGGCTTGGTGGCAAGACATGAGTCTTCTGGCACCAACATCTACCATGCCCTGAGGTGCCAACAGCCTGAAAGCAAAGAACTTCTTCCTACATGCGGATCTTGTATGATATCTGCCCCTACTTCAAATTTGGTTACATGGCAGCCAATGGAGCAATTGCTGAAGCACTGAGGCATGAGGACAGGATCCACATTATAGACTTCCAAATTGCTCAAGGGACTCAGTGGGTCACTCTAATACAGGCACTAGCTGCTCGGCCTGCTGGTCCTCCACATGTTCGGATCACAGGGATCGATGATCCAGTGTCAGAGTATGCCCGAGGAGATGGTTTGCAGCTTGTTGGGAAGATGCTATCTGATATGTCCAAGAAGTTCAACATCCCTTTGGAGTTCAATGCCCTTCCGTCTATGGGCCGCAGGTCACAAGAGAAATGCTAGACATTCGACCAGGTGAAGCACTTGCTGTAAATTTTACTCTTCAGCTCCACCAAACCCCTGATGAAAGCGTTGATGTGAATAACCCCAGGGATGGATTGCTTAGGATGGTGAAGGGATTGTCACCGAAAGTGACTACTTTGGTGGAGCAAGAGTCCAACACCAACACAACCCCATTCTTGATGAGATTCTTGGAGACATTGGATTACTACTCTGCAATGTTTGAATCAATTGATGTAACTCTGCCAAGGGATAACAAAGAGAGGATACATGTGGAGCAGCACTGCCTGGCAAAGGACATAGTGAATATCATTGCATGTGAAGGGAAGGAGAGGGTGGAGAGACATGAGCTGCTTGGGAAGTGGAGATCCAGGCTGACCATGGCAGGATTCAAGCCTTACCACTTATCTCTTATGTGAATTCAGTGATAAAGACGTTGCTGGGATATTACAGTGATAAGTATACATTGGTGGAGAAAGATGGTGCAATGTTACTGGGTTGGAAGAATAGAAACCTGATCTCAGCCTCTGCATGGTACTGATTGTAGAATTGTACGCAGAGCACTTCAGGGAAAAGGTTAGCGAGTTGTGAATGCCCTCAATAAGTTTTGTATGATCCTCATGTTGCAGGTTCATTTCTTTCTTTGTATGTATGCATATGTGAATGCTGCATCTGATGTAATCCATACATAGGCTGGGATACAATCTTTATGGTAGTTCGGGAGGTTGATTTTCTGTCCAATGTTCTCGAATAGGTAGAATCCAGGCTGGTTATGACTAAGCGGCTTGAATCCAGGTCTCTTCTACAAGCATAAGAGACTCTACCAACTCAGACCAGCCAGTTGGCATCCTTTGCTCTGTTCATGAGGTTATTGACTCGAGTCGTTGATGTTCTTTCATGGTTTGCCACTGACTTGACGTGAGAGGAAGAGGTGGTTCCAGCAGTTGGGGCACCTGGCTGCAAATGGTGCACTCGGTTATCAGCTCTGGCTTGATTAAGACAGGCAGCTTCCCTGCCATGGGTATTTGCATGAATTGAAGCTGCTGCCTGCTCAATATTTCTGGGAACTGGGAAGAGGATGTTGAGCACTACTCCTCCCATGAGAATCTCCTTTTAAGATCACCTTGGTTGCTTGCAAAGCCAAGATTGCAGCTTTGAGTCTGAGCTATGTTGCATTTTAACTGAGCAACAAGAACTGAAAATGTAGCACTGGGAACGGTGCCCACCATTGATGTTCTATCTGCTCGATCCCAAATAATGAACCATCTCTTGCTGATGTTGGATGAACAGGGCCATTGAGATATACTTTGATGCAATCTGGTTGAGGGGACTGCCAAGAGACGAGTTGTGTTGAAGAGAGATCCATGCAAAGCAGGGGTCAAAAAGGAGTCCCAGTGGACAGATTCAGTGGTCATAACCTTCACTCAAGACTCTTTCTAAGTATTCATTGGCAAGGGTGATTGCAATAGACAGAAGATGTTAGGGGATCAAGTTTTGTGGCTGGAACACTTCATGTTTTCCTCCTTTCCAGACCTTCCAAAGGATATAAATCAAATATGAATGGGCAATTGACATATGTTGAGAATCCAGTGGTCAAGCCCGCTACTCAGCTTGATGTCCACTGCCAAGAACTGGAGCTGGGAGATGGTAGGCATGCTCACCAAATCCCAAACACCATGAACTTAGCACATTATGCATGGTCAATCGATTCATTGGGTTCATGACAACGAGGACAGCATGCTTCAGACAAACCTTTTTGAGGCAAGAAATAGTGCTGTAGGAAGCCGACACTGTCTTCCATGGAAAACATCTCACTCTTCAATGCATTATAGCTTTCCACACCCAGCTAAACTCAGGGGGATCTATCGAACAATCATAGATCTGTAGGTCTCTCGCACTTTTCTAGTGCTCCTATAGGTCTTCCCCAAAACAGAGAATGCCCCCTCCATGATGACTAGTTTTGGGATTTGAAGAATCTGTCTGCAATTACGGGAGGAAACAGTAATTAATAAGTTCCTCATTCCAAACCCCATTCCTTAGAAGATGCAAGTAAATTCTCATCTCGAGATGTTAGAAGGTGCAAGATCAACGAGTTGTATCTATTGGAAATGTCCTCGATTCCTAGGCTCATTCTGTAGCACCAAGTACATACGTGGAAATACTGCTAACTTGCCGTGTGGTCCTATTTATAAGTTTTGTATTCGTGTTACTGATGTTAGAGTTGTTAGTCGGATGTTTTTAGGAAACCCAGTCACCAGAAAAGCGATACTTAGCATCAAGTAGCGGGAGCTACAGACAATCAGGTGCTAAGGTCATCCCATCGGCCATCTTACTGAACAAAGCTTTCCACAAAATATGTACGTGCCAGAATTCCCAAACCACCGTTGTTCTTCGGTCAACAAATTGCACCGAGAAACAGTGCATAAGCCCACTGGATTAGTGAGACGTGACCAGCAAAGCTCAACGTTCTCCATTTCGAAGAATCCAGCCTTTGGACCTTGATTATTTGAAGTTCTCCTAAATTCAGAAACACCCTTGGAAGGTATCCCCAGGTCAATGCAATGCACCTTCTTAACTCTTAACAGCTCCGTTCACTCGCCAATGCCCCAGCTGTACTGGGAGAGTAAGTGACTACAGAATTATCTAAGGTAACCCTCTGTCCGAACAATAATCAACAACCACCCTGTAAAATGGGCCTTCGATCCCTTGGTCCTTGCTGCTCTACAATTCCATTCAAAAAATTGGAAAAAGCACCGGTAACAGGCGTGCGAGGCATTGCACCGGCCATAGCTCTTGCTGGTCTTGCGTACCGGCTACATAGGATGCAAGACGGGGCACGCGGGTCACTAATCCCATATGCATGAGTCTTGGGACCCGAGCCAGTTTTCCATGTGCATTTGTTTTTTTGTCTCATCAAGAAAGTTTGGACCGGGTGTACTGAAATTAGGGTTTATTAAGAGGTAGTTTCTTGCACTCCAATCTTTTGATGAGAGTGAAATATCTTCTTCATCCACAAAATCTATTCGTGCTGTATTTCTTTCTCTATTCGCTTTTTCTCTGTCCACTTTGTCCTTCTTCGGTTTCATTGAGATCCATCACAGCATATCCTTTTAAGGAGCATTTGGTGGTCCAATTTGGATCAGCACGGTGATCTAAGATCATTGATGATCTAAATCTTAAGATAATCTAATTTTTAGTGATCTAAAATCACTATATTTGGTTTGCCATAGTTCACTAGTGATTAAAAATTTTCAGTATGTACAAACAACTTATTTGATATGCTATGAAAATTCAAGATCACCGACTATATAATACCAAGAATATCTCTAACAATTTATTTGGGAATGAAGATGGAGGATTGAGATAGAGAAAATTTTAGAACAAAATCAAAAAGATTTTTTCTCTTTCTAATCAGCATAACTAGAGAAGAAAGTCCTTCACTTCCGTGGAGATGATGCCTCAAGTATCAGCACGCGTTCCTTTTTTTTCTGTGGATAAGATGTCATTGATTACCACTCCACATGTGTAGAAAAATTTTGGGGCAAAAAAAATGGTTTCTTTTTTGAAAGTTTGTCGGCTGTGAGGGTATCTTGGTTAATATATTTTAATATAAGATCATCGTAATGGGGTGATGTTGGATATCCGTCCTCAAGAGCGAATTTTTATCATCGCGTTAGACGATAATTTGAAGAGTGGGGTGATTTGAAATTACCGTCATGGTGCAATAAAATACAGTGATCTCATCACTTCCACCCATATTATCGAGGATCAACCCATATCAAATGCTTCTTAAAAATCATGCAATCCCGTCTCTAAACTCCTGAAAGAATAATATAATCATCTATTTGATTTATAGCCTTAAATTCCTCCACTCTCCACCTCAATTGTGATCGTCCTTAACATTATGCCAGCACATAATATGAATAAATACAATCATGGTCGACAACATTGCCATAGTCCCTTTGAGAAAAGGGGGAAAAAATCAGTTGGTGCATCAATAGTGACAGGAAAAGCAAAGGAGGGGTCCCCAATGCATCCATTAGTTAAGTCATCCGGTTCTCAAGAAAGCCGAAGGGTCTCAAAACAGCCTCCAAGTACGACCAATCAAACCTATCATACGTTCACTCTCCATATCTAATTTGATCGTTGTTAGAGGACCTGTCACCGACAAGCAATGAAAGGAATGTACAGCTTCTTGAGCCAAAATCTTACCGTCCGAAATGCATATATCTTTGGCAATAGCTAACTGTTCCCCTGAGGTCAATTATTCCACACTTTGCTTGCCATGCAGGCTAGACCTCCGTCACCAATTTGTAGATTGTGTTGCATAAATCAAATTGGTCGACTGGCTTCGAGCACCGAAGGCTTTTTTTTTCCGAGAGAAACGAAGGTTGCTTTCATTAACTTGGCATTTCCTCGGTCTCAAAATATTGTGGAACTGATATATATCATCTCCCATGATTCTCTTCAGGCAGTTCGAGGATATCCTAGTTGATGCATTCCTGTCTCAAGAATATAATTTCTCAACTTGTCAGGAAGATTTGGTAGATCAAATGTAGAAGTTGTGTCAAGTTTTTGTGACTTATCGTTTCAGATAGGGGCCAGGATATTGTTTGCATAATTGTTCTACATTACTACATTAGCCATGTATGGAAGTAGGCGCAGAATACTGCATCAAAATTGAGCTTACTTGGATTCCTGGCTGTGAGGCTGCTGTCTCAGGGATGGAAGTCGCAGCTTTCCTTTCCATCATCATCTTTTGGACAGTTATCTTCCAAATCTAGACAGATGAATTCTAATCATCCTTCCTCCTTTCCCCTCAAATTAAAATCATCCTCCCTCCTCCGTGAAGATGCTGAAAATATGAAGGAGAAAGAATACTCATCCAGATCTCCTTGCCTTTTTTCCTCCTGTTTGAGACATTTAACACCTAATCTTCACACTTAATGATGCTGTCGCAATGCTTCTGACATAAAAAGTCTATTAAATATTTCTAATTCCATGTTATAGGATTATAGAAGATTTTTCGACATTAACGAGCAAGCATCTTTCTCGCACGTGCGCACAATCTGATATCTGTAATAACCCATCCCCAAAAAAAAAAAAAACTCACGTGCTGGACATGTGAGGCAAAGAGGTAGACCCCCATTTGCTCCTTCTCCGTTTTCCGTCGGGAGAAGGAGTGCAAGGTTCATCGGACTCCGACGAAGACCCTTAGCCTATAAGACGGCCCCAAGCCCTTCCCTCAAGCATCCCCTCCACATCCTCGATTTTCCATCGGCAAACCCCTAGTTCTTCTATTTTTTTTTCATGGAGTAGACTTGAAGGAACCACCGTTGATTCACCATCATTTGCATCGCCAGAGACAAGATAAGAGGTCTCAGCTTCATCCCCTCCTCTTCTCACCTCTTAGCTTTTGTTGCGGCCAATCCTCTCGTCGCCTGATCGTCGGGATCGAGCACCTGTAAGAAAATCCACACAGACCGGAGAGGCCTCCGGCGGGGATCCTTCGACGGTCAAGTTAGAGAGGAGACTAGGCAACAGTAGAGAGGAACCAGGAGAGACTCAGCGGTGACGAGCCGAGAGATTGGTTAGGTTGGCTGGGCTTTGATTGGTTACCTTAAGCTGTTGCCTTACCCGTTTATAGTAGGAGGCGGAGTGGTCCCGCCGTCGGTGATGTAGACAACTGTGGAGTTATCAAATCGTCGTGGACTGTCATATCGCCGGGGATTGCCATGTCGTCGATGGGTTGACAGGTCCTAGGAATTAATTCGTATCCTTGGCAGGACAGCGCCCCAGGTCCCTGGCAGGACAACGTCCTCTGACGGTCGTACAGCATGTTCTTGACAGGACTGCAGCCCATGCCGGTTGTTCGGTATTTTTGAAAGGGGCTGACCGACTATATGTCGGGACTTGGCTGTCTGGTGGCGACTCAATAGCACGGTCGGCGTCCAGAGGGGTCTGTAGAAGTCGGACGTCGGTTGTTCGATCCGACGGAGAGTCAGTAGGGTCCCACCCGACGGGGAGTCGGCGATGCAGGTCCGGCCCTTCGGGTGGTCGGAGGCAGTGTCGGCCTAACAGGCCGACACACTCGGGCCGAGCATCATCGGTAGTTACTGCTGGTGTCGCCCGTCGTCGGACGGGTGAAGTCAGTCGGTCCATCTCAAGAATGAGTCGGTGTTGGGATCAGTTGGTGGGTCAGCGTTGAGATCAGTCGGTCGGTGAGTCGGCGTCGAGATTCGTTGGTGAGTCGGCGTCAAGATCAGTCGGCGACAGGGTCAGTCGGTATATCCCAACAGTTGCCCCCC
>KE505091.1:189417-199739 GCA_000441515.1 Elaeis oleifera
AGTTTTATCACCAAAAAATTATTTACAACGATAATATTTATCATAATAATTAAAAAATTAATTTTAAAAATAATTATTTCATCACAATAATTTTATCATTAATTAAAATATAATATTTTTTAAAAAATATTTATAAATATATATTCTTTAATTTATATTTTTAATATTTTATATTTATAATCTATAAAATAAAATAAAAATTTACATAATAAATCTATAAATAATTTGATAATTTTATTATATTAAAATATAATTATAAAAAATAAATTTAATAATTATAAGAGATCCAAAATAAAAATATAAAATAAGTCACTGATCGTCAAGCATCAGTATCTGAAGAAAGAGAATAGGTGGAGGAGCTTGGAGCGGCTTGCTGCTGCCTCCATCTGTGCCATCCGCTCCATCATCTACCTCATCAGCTATCGATCCTCATCAGTCCACTGTTGATCCTCAGTAGCTTGTCTTTGTATCTCTGTCAGTCGGGCATCACAGACAGTATAGACATCAGCCTTAGATGAGCATAACGATGGGGAGCACTGATCCCATACCCTAGCCTCCTAACATAATAAGATCTCGTATCAAGCAGCTGATCACAGATCTCATCATTTGTGGGTGCAGTCGAGCCCTCAGGGATAGGCTGGATTTAATCCCTATTATACGATCCTGAAAATTAAAGTTATAGCTATTCTAAGTTTGTACTAGAAATCAAAATGTCAATAAAAAAATAGTTGAAAAAACTTACATAAAGCTCTTGGCTCCCAACCATCCACTCTCCTGACCGTCGCTGGTAGGTCCGCTGATAGATTTCGATCCTATCAAGAAGCTCGCCACTCTCTACATCTCTCTGCAATTTGAGAACAATTAATAAATTTTTTTAAATAGTTAAAGAGTTAAAATATGCTAAATAAAAATTACTTACTATCTGCTCTATATGGCGAGCGAACGGTCTCAAACCCTCACAGTGCACGACGTTCTGTCTCGTCTGATTGGCGGTATTTCGGGCACATCGATCCTGTACAGTTAACAGTCAAATTAGTAACTAACTAAATTTAAGAATAAATGATTCAATTATTAAATTTAAAAAAATTATATGCTTAACCTGATATGTCGGATCCTCATATCTGTGGCATATGACAGCCCAGTCCACAATACTGATGCTGTCATATGGCCGCTACCGTGATGCCTCCACCCCTAGTCCCACATTATAGCGTACCAGTGGCGATGAATATGATACCGATAATCTTTAAATACGAGCATAGATGATCATCCACAGCTTGCCGCATGTAATCATGCTCAAAATCAGCAATATCAAATATAGTCTACCAATAACAAATATTATAAGAATACAGTACTAATTAAATATTTTATTAAATATTATTTTATCTGTAAGTAGCTATAGAAGACCTTCCTCTGAGTCGGTATAACATGACGCCAATCGAAGAGCATCACAAGGGCATAGCTATGGCATATGATGTCCAGCTCAGTCTGCCATGGCTCGCACCATCCCCTAATGGGCGTGGTGTAGTTGAACAGAATCTAGATAGGTAGATGCTGTCCCTCGTGCTTGTGTTTCCAATACTCCAAGATGAGATTCTTCAATGGATCTCATCCTTGCCCCACCATCTGCACCGAATGATCTGAAACAACAATGAATAAATCATTAGTATGACAGCTATCTATAAACTTAACAGATACAATTAAATCAAATTTTATTATGTAAAAATATTAAAATATCACTCAGATCCATCTCTGTAGCACCCTCTGGCTGCTCCGATGGTGTGACAGTAGAAATGGGAGAAGGCTCATCCTCAGGGAGAGGCTCATCCTCAGGGAGAGGCTCATGCATATAACTAACTTGACATATAATTGAATGTAATAATGAACAATAATAGCAAAAAATATATAAATGTTAATGAATAGAATTGTATTGTATATCATTATTGTAAGAAAATTTAACAAAAATATAGATCTACTCATCAATATCCGTATTCTCCTCGATTTGTACGTCCTCCTTCGAATCACAATAATCGACTAATATATCATTTCTATCTTATCATCATTTATGAACTGATCGTCGCCCTCCGAATTATCAAGATTAAATACAAAATCAGTTTTAACTTTGTTGGACTGCAGATCAGTCCTATTCAGAGTTGTCACAAGTTCTTCGTCAATAAGGAGCTCGATCAATATTTGTTCTTTCTCTTGAAAAATTTTCTCTTCATATAGATCTGAATTTTCGTCCATCTCTAATCGGATTGGTATGTCATATATACCTCTAAGTATTATTCTGGTACGACGTGTCAATTATCTCGATATTTCAGATCTTTCAAACATATTACTTGTTTCGCTTGAGTTGCTAATATATACGGCTCATTCTAGTACCATGTTCGTGCAAAATTTATACTGATAAAGTATGGATTGATATGAATATCGATCTTTTATTGCTAATGTCCCATCATTCACACTAAAATAAGAATACTAAATTATTGGACCTATACTTCAGTTCTATGATATCTATCAATACACGAAGATAGTTAATCTCCTCTTCTCCTTCATATCCTATCGTAGCAATTCTACTATTCTGGATCTATCTTTACATCTTAAGCTCTCTTATATGAAATCTCATTCCTCCAATGATACAAGATGCATAGTGGTTAATCCTTCGATCGAAGTCACATATTAAATCATACAACTCATCAATCGCATCATCTTCTTTAGTGAAATGCTTAGATTTCATCTATAACATAACATAAAAATTATGTTGGTTCAAATAATTAATTTATAATTATTAAAATATAACGTAATACTAGTGAAACTTACATGGTCTTCAAATTATTTTATACATTTTTCCTATGTCGATCATCAATATCTGTATTATTCTCTTCAGATAGTACCTCTTGTGCTTATTACAACAAGTCATGATTTTTACATCGACATAAAAAATTAATTAGAATACTAAAAAGTATGCTAAGATAGTACTTATTCAACGAAATTTTAATTTTTTTACAATTATTTAGAACATAAAAGTATGCTTTAGATAGCTCATTTACGTTCATAAGCATATCTCCTTCTACCCATAGATCGAATCATTTGTTTGAATATGAACAGTGTCGACTCATAATCACCCCATTCACGGTCTGCGTTACGATTTGTACGATTGAATCTTATTTCGATATCATCAAAATACATTGAGCAGAACGTGATATATGTCGTAACTATGTATGCTTTCGCTATAGACCCTTCAGGTCGTGCCTTATTACGTACATACCTTTTAGGATATACAAAATTTATAAATAAAATAAATTAAATTTAACTAATACATTTACATCGTATAATTGATATGACAAAGAGATTATAATTTTTTATTTTCAATAAATACATCCATTGATAATTTATCGGTCTAACCAAAAGAGTTTCTTTTGGGAGATAAACAGCCAGGTGCACCATAACATCAAAAAATGATGGTGAAATTTTTTTTTCTAATTTATAAAGAATGAGCACAATATTCTTCTCAAACTTCTCAAGTAAGTTAATATTCAATTTTAGTAACATAATTTTAGAAGAATACTTCCAACTCAATCAATGCAGCTAGAACATCACCATTCAGATAGCCATGCATGACTATAGGAACCAAGCACTGTATCATTATATGGGAGTCATAACTTTCATACTAGAGATATTGTCGTCGTTATTGCCAACATACTGTGATATATTTGAAGCATAAGTATAAAAAATTTATGATTTTGAACCATCCATAGAAACTTTTCTCCTCACCAAATAGTGAATAACATACAAATGACATAAAATTATTACCTCGATGAATTAAATGCAACTCCAGTCTGATTTTTATTCTTACAAATTAAGATGAGCTTTTGAATTATCTTTATTTTTCTACGATGTTCAATAATGTACCGACGACATTATCACAAATATCCTTCTCAATGTGTATTACATCCAGATTATGACGAAATAGTAGCTGCTTCTTAATGTCCACCACTTGCGACCTCCACCCCCCAGTCCTCCGCCCCACTCCATGTCACCCCACCCTCGGTCCTCCGCCCCACCCCGCGTCACCCCGGCCCACCCCTTGGTCCGCTCTGTCTGCGCCCCACAGCCCCATCCCCTCATCCTCCACCTCACCCTGCGTCACCTCCACCCCTGGCCGCTACGCTCGTGCCCCCACCCCCGCTCCGCTCATGCCCCCATCTTGTTTTCTTGTAGTATAATTTTTTTATTTTTTCTAAATATGATATAATTTAAATTTAAAATTCATCTTTACCGTTTATTATCTAAATAATTATTATTAAAATATCATCACAAAAGATCACCTCGATCCGATAGCCTTATCTATGTCAACCAATAAAATTTGATTTCGATATCATAAACGATCACATGATGATCTGATAGATAGAGACCACCAATGGATCCAAAAATTTACAACGATGATCTTGATAATATTTATAGCATACTATCAAAATTTTACTTCAATCGGACATCATTATCGTAGTCAATTTAGCATGGAATGATTTGAGCTGTTAAATAAAAAATGAGTGATTAAAAGGCCAAACGGTGTCCGATTATAAGATGATTTTTTTAGATAAATGATTTTTGCTACTACTTTGATCATTTATATGGTAGTGAATGTAAAATTCAAACCATACATATATGAACCATCCAAAACTATATGTCTCTTGATACTCATTTTTAAAGTCTTTAAGTAATTATACTTGTGCTTTTATGAGATCTATTTAACATGGATGGTTCATATACGCATGATTTGTATTTTATAACCACCACTGTATAAATGATTAAAATAGTAGTAAAGATCATTTATCTAAAAATTATTTTATAATTAGATGCCGTTTGATCTTTTGATCACTCATTTTTTATTTAACGATTAAAATCATCTCGTGCTAAATTGATCATGATAATGATATCCGATTGAAATAAAATTTTGATAGTGTGCTACAAATATCATCAAGATCATCGTTGTAAGTTTTCGAATCCATCGTTGGTCTCTATCTATCTAATCATTACACGATCGTTCATGACCGTCGAAATCAAATTTTATTGATCGACGTAGCTAGGGCTTTCGGATCGAAGTAGTCTTTTGTGATGATACTCTAACGATAACTATTTAGATAATGAATGATGAAAGTGATTTTAAATTTCAAAATTATATCATATTCAGAAAAAATAAAAAAATTATATTCGATTGCAAAATATATTTATGATCGATTTTTTTGATTGTAAAATAATAAAAAAATTTATGATCAAAAAATCGATCATAAAATACTTAAATTATTTTTAAATTATAAATATTTACGTCACAAATAATTTGATATTTATTTTTTAATGAGGAAAAAAATTCTTCCCACATGAGGCACCTTTTAAAGGGCAAAACCGTGAAGCCCATGGGCCAGAGCATACAATACCTCACGTGACGGACCGAGTCCTTGTCTGCAATAATGATGCACTAGGTAGAGGTCGAGGTCCGCCTAGATTCTTTGGGATCGAGATCCTCCTCGACTGACTGTGGGTTTCTTCGGACTGTACACATCGGAGTCTCTCTTGATTGGGAGGCTCTGTTGTGGTTCTAATAATGTGAAGGGCACCAATAGTTCCACATCGGTTGTGAGTCAAGGGAACCACGCTTATAAGGGAAAAAAATTTTCCACGTGAGGCATCTTTTAAAAAGCAAACTGTGAGGTCCATGAGTCAGAGCGGACAATACCTCACGTGACGGACCAAGTCCTTGTCCGCAATACTATTTATGAAACTTTGATTTTTCTTTATACATATCTATATGATAGATATAGAGAAATTAATTGGGTTCATTTAAGTTAACAACATCTAAAATATTGGATGTATCTTCGTATCCCAAATAGAGATCTCAACTTATTAGACTAGAATGGTATACTAATGGACTAGAGGCAAAGTAAGCAAACGCTGTCTTTTCTGTTCTCTTCTAATTGGGCTATAGATTGTTGCCCTAAATTATGTTTGTAACAATGCTGCAAAATTAGACATTATAGTAAGCTCCCAAAAATTTCTTCTTAGTCTCCTGTACCTATTAGATCTTTTATTATCTCAATGAAATCTGATTGGATATTTCTCTCCCTAACTCTAACAAAAAAATAAAAAAGAAAGAAAGAAAGACAATAGAGGGAAAAGAATGCCTAGTTCACACAATTTTAGATATTTAATATTTATGATTTTTAACTTCTTATGTGAAATAGATAAAGTTATTTCATCTTTAGCATGATATCTAATTCTATCAATGATATAGAAGCAGGATCTATGGTACGAGACTTTGTCATTGCAATATTTAAGAACAGTCAGATATATCTTCATGTATGGAGAGATTGTTTGCGTTTTGAACTCATAATATCTAACCCATAATAGAGCAAACTTGAGGTTGTGCTAAGACTCGCCTTCAAATACCTAATTTTATCACATGATATTTCTAAAAAAATCACCATTAGTTTCAAAACTTTGATAAAGAACCATTCTCCACACCTGTTGATAGGCATGGCATCATGGACTAAAGAGACGATATTGGCACTGTACCAAAACAAAGAGACGATATCGGCAAAATTACATGTTTACATTAATTCTAACACAAGCCCCACTTTTTCACTCAACTATTTTGAAAATTTCAAATCCATAAAGATACTTCTGCAACATATTTATATTCTATTTTATTATCTCTGTTTTGGAAAAGGATTGAGGTATCATCTAATTGCTATCACGACTCCTTCCTAAATTGCAGCCAAGTGTCCGACACGGATTTAATGCTGATATCTCCACCTTTCGCCCTCTTTGCCAGTCACAGATTTTAATGGGCCATGGGCAGCCGCAGGATCTGTATCAGACCTGGAGATCCAACCCGATAAACAACCCTGATCTCCTTCCTTCGACCCGACCCAGCCTATTCTGTCCAAGAATCGGATGGACCAGGTGCAGTGGACCATTCCAATAGTTACTTGCCACATTAATCCCTTTATTTTAACAATTCAAGATCAAATGAGGTGCCTGTTATCCACCGTATGTGCGTCCCGGCATTTGGACTGGTCCGCCGAACCTGGTCCGTGCAATAGTTTCACGCCTATTCTTCCTCGTTCGCTCATCTTGGATTGCGGCGGACGGATTAAACAAGGCCCGTCGTACGCCGGACGCCAGTTGCCAATCCCAATCCTGAAGAAGAGCCACTGTGCTAGGGTTTAGGGTTTCTTGAGCTCGTGCAGTCGTGCAATCAAAAGGGGTCTTTTGTCCCCAGCCACCGATTCCTGATCGAGAAGAATGGCGGAATTAGGTTTACGTCTAGGGTTTCGAATCGGTTTCGTCCATTCATCGGGCTTCGGGAGCGTCCCCTTGTGGAACGCAGATTATTTCCCCCCGGCATCAGTAAAGATTTGCCTTTTGTTCCTTATCTATTTTCCTCTGCTTTCTTTGTCGAGGAATTCTTTTGGATTTGAGGTCGTATTGGAGAACCTTTTATTTATTTTTTATCTTGTTGGACTCTTTAATTTAGGAAAAGAGCTATCTTTTTTCTTATTCCTATGAATCTGTTATTGTAATCTGTTGCAAGTTCGTCCTTTTTGTGGTCATGAACTTTGAGAGTTTCTTCGTATTTAAACTTCTTCGTTGAATGCAGATCAGGTGCCGGCCATACATCCATTCTTCAACGGACCGATCAATGTAAGGAATTCTTCTGCCTCCCATTTATGATTCCATACATTGCTCTTCCTTTTTGATATTATGTCATCTGATTCTTTACTGAGACTGAACTAAAACTAAGTTTTGACCTATCGAAAGTTTCATGACGAAATTTTGTACAAAAGAATTTATTATCATCTAAATTCTGCAAACTTATCTGTGTGAATTTTAGGCTTGGAAAGAAAGTTATGATCAGCAAGAAGGATAGAAAAGAGTTAGCTGAGTATCATAAAAATTTCGTGATTAGAACATAGTTTCAACATAATCCTTTTACTTTTCATTTAAATCTAGATGAAGGATGGGACCTCTAACCACACCTATGAAGTTTTTGGATGATTTCCCATATTTCAATAAAAATGTGATAGTTTGGAGTCTGCCACTTCTTTTCCATTAGTAAATATTTCGTTTCCATTTTGATAATAAATTCGTTTACCTTCATGTGGATTGCAGAAAGTTGAAGAAGAGTGGGAAAAAAGAACACCATTTATGGATGAAGAGAGAGTCAGCTGGGTCTGGGCACAAAGCTCTCAATCTTGTTCGCATTGTAAGACGTTGTTTCTTATGGTGCAATCCATGTATGCTTTTTCTACCGAACTATAACTACGAATTTAGAACAATCTCTCTCTCTCTCTCTCTCTCTCGCTCGCTCTCTGATATTTTAAGAAAAGATTTTTTTCCATTTGTAATTTTTTGAGCCTCTTTTTCGTGGCTTAAGTTGTTTGGTATTAAGATTATACTCATAAGCATTTGTTTTTGTGCTTCAGTTAACAACACGAGCTTGTCAAAATTGTTTAGGTGGGTTATATATTGTTTTCATTTGTCAAAATTGTTTAGGTGGGTTATATATTGTTTTCATTTGTTTCTAACTTGTATGTCTTTTGAATATATGGTAGTGTTGTTGCCTGAACTCCAGATGGTATAATTTAAGAGCCATCAGGTCAATATACAATTCTGATTGGTGGCCCATCTTTGAACTATGGTTCAGAATGTACAGAAATATTGATTTTCTACTAAATGGTTGTCCTGTCATTTGAGCACTGGAAGTGTTAACTGTTATGATAAAATATCCTAGTCTACCGATGCCTTCCAGCCATCCTTTCGTAATCTAGATGATTTGATGGTATGTTGTCAATAATTGAACACAATAAATGCAATTCTCTCATCTAAGGTTTTACATTCCAGTTCTTCTCGAGCATGTGTTTTAGACATCGTTAATATTGATTGATGCAATAGACAATAGTGGATCGGAAAAAAAAAAAAACCTTGTATCCAAACATTTCTTTGTTCTCCTTATGTTTCATTTACATATGTAATAACATTCTGAAAGCTTATAGAGAAAAACTACTTGTTCATTTTTTATGTTCGGTACTTTGTCATATTACTTTTCTCCCTTCACCAAAATAACTAACAATTAAAACGTGAATACGTCATGATTAACAAAGTTCCACATATTGCACCATTTTCAACCTAATTTGCTAAATCATATTTTGACAGGTTTCAAAGCTTCCAAATGAAAAAGAAATTATTTATGGAGAATTGGATAAGTGGACTGCCTGGGAGACAGAATTCCCTGTTATTGCGACAGCAAAAGCTTTAGAAATTTTGCGAAAACGAAGACAATGGTTACGAATCATTCAAGTATGGCTTTTAAAATGCAGTTTAGTTTATATTTATTGAATATTGATGATGTTGTATGGTCTATCTAAAACTTTATGAGTTGTGTCATAGAAAGGTTTGATTTTGATTATTTTCATGATGAATGTGGTGTCAATCTAACATCAAAATAACTGGTCAGTGACCTGTCAATCTGCACAAGGGTGCTGGAAAATGCGAAACCCATCCACTAGGCTTTCAGCTTGGGCATTTTGGGCAGAAATGATATTTATAGATTCTAATACAGATTAAACCAACCATCACGCTGTTGCAATTTATCATGCACAAAATATCCTCCCAATGGGTGTCTACTTATACATTTTCAATGAGGTCCACAAAGTGGATTTCCCCTGCCAATGTTGCAAGTCAGATTGTCATGCTTTTGTTCTGTTGTTTGACCTTTGTTCCAGACAATTGTCTAAGTAATCATTAGATATGAGTGGTGCTTATTATTACATATAGCTTCAAGATTACCAGATAGTCACCCTTCATCCATGCTTTATTGAGATGTTTGCATCAGGAGTAATTGAACCTACCAGGACCAATTCTTAAAAGGCATGGTGCAGATAATATCTTGGTCCTTGAGCCTAAACCTTCTAGATTTCCTATCCAAAACACTAGTCAAGATTTTGAGAGCTGTTCTAAGTAACTATTATTTCAATGAAATTTAAGAAATAGCTTTCTTTTCAAGAATCATGCTTTCTTTTTCCAACTTAGTGTCATATCAGAGTAATATATGCGGTAAAAATCGGTCTACCTTTTATACACACACGAAAAAAAAACACTGATCTTGGAGATGGAGTAATGCCTAGAGCAATCTCTTTGCTTAAATAATAGTTATATTCTTTGTTTCTATCTTCATATCCAATTTCCTATCTAATGATCTGTGCTGTAGTCGCAGATGCTAGATATTAAAATAAGATATATATATATATATATATATATATATA
>KE505091.1:199791-228500 GCA_000441515.1 Elaeis oleifera
ATATATATATATATATATTTTAAGAGCTTTGGTTACTTGTTTATTTTTTCTTATATTCATCTATTCCATTGATACACCTATTGTAAAACCAGGAAGGGAATTCCTTTGAATTTGGAGTCATCAAGATATTAATTAGAGTGGAGTGGGATGGGGGGACCAAGTTCTTCTGTATGAATGACTTGAATAATGGATTGGCAATCCACCTTTTGGTCAACTCATCTCTCTGTCCTGATTCAATCTAAACCTTTCTGTTCTGATATGACATTTGATAGAAACCTATAATTTCCTTCATTATTTCAAACATTCATAAAACTTATAGAAACAGACACAAGCTACAAGATAGAAAATGAGTTTAATTAGGAATTCCATTTAGATAATTATTTGTGGCATAACTCCAACATGAAGAAATGCCCACCTTTTCTGATTCTGCAAAATAGCTTTATTCTCTGGCATAGTTATTGACCCTTTTGAGACATGCATTACTAATATAGATGCTTGTTGGTAGATGGTGTTCATTGGTTAGGTTTTTAGGAAATATGTCGATCATGAAGACTAGAACCTAATCAGCAGTGATTTAGCTAGATTAAATCAGGATCGGTGTATGGATAACCAGAAATAACAAGCACTGCCTCAACTAGTTAGTTTTGACTACTGAATTCTTCTTTGCCTTTGTTCCTAATAATGCCAACTTCTCTTCAATTTCTTCTTGTAATATTCATTCTGATTTAACTTAGTCTTCTTGTCCGTCTTTAGTCCTTATAACAATTTCAAGCTTCTGTGTAGTTTTTCATTGCACATGCTTGTACCATCACTTTACCTCTTGATCCTCAGTAATGCAATTCCCACACTTAAGCTAATATCCTCATTTCAAACCCTATTTTTCATGATGTACCACATGTATTTTAATGCTCTTATCTGCGTATTTTGTATCAATGTGTCCCTTTAAAGCCAAAATGATCCATACAACACAAATGGGGAACTTTTTCAAAATAAATGGGAAACCATTTTTTTCTTTTCCCAGATAACTTGACTCACTTTATAGTTCATCTTGCCAATGGTGGCATTTCAACTGAGAAATGTGAAACCAGGTTTTCATGTTGACATTGGTTCTATTACAACCAAGGTTCGCTACACTAGGTTCAGTATCCATATCAATGCCATGTTTGTACCATGTCGGTATGGGTTGGTTTGGTGTGTCAACACTCCATATGCCCCTCGTATTGAGTATCAGTTCTGTATCAGCATAGTACAGTATGCTCGGTATGAGGTGGTATGCTAGTACAGCGAGCCTTGATTACAGCTGTTGACCAGTGGAATCTTCGTGATTTTGATATCTTGTTCTTGACTTTAAGTTTGATATTAACATGGGGCTGTTTATATGGCAAAAATAGCATAATCAAATGATGTATGTGGCCTGAGGATGAAATAGCATATTTGAAGCTTCTAATGTTTTGGCAGGTTTTTTCTCAAGTACTGTTCCTAAAACTTTCCAGGTTACCAAGTGGTTGTTAAGCAAAGGTCAAGTACTCACAATGGGAACATATGACACATTGCTACTGGCATATGATATGGATGGAAGGATTGATGAGGCTGAGACTGTCTGGAATATGATCATTCAAACTCACACACGGTCAGTCTCTAAAAGGTTGTTTTCTAGGATGATCTCCTTGTACGACCATCACCACCTTCCAGATAAGATTTTGGAGGTAAACAATTAGTTTTGACCGGTCAATTTATCTTCTTCCTCTGGCTACTCTATATAGTACAAGCAACTATTTTTCATGCCATTTTTGGCAAATATTCAGTAGGTAAAAAATGATGGCTACAAGGTTTTCAGATTAGGATCTTGCAAGCATTCCATGTTCTTGCAATCAAGCAACCTCAGCTACAGTTTGTCATGAATTTTCATTTTGACAATGACCACAAAAGTTTGCCAAAAATTTTGTGTCTTTTAAGTTGAACCAGGGAACTGACTTGTGGATTCTAATATTTTCTTCATTTGGGAAAAATCAGGTATTTGCAGATATGGAGGAGCTGGGAGTGAAACCCGATGAAGATACTGTCAGGAGGATTGGAAGAGCATTTCACGAGTCAGGCCAACCAGACAAACAGAAGCTGGTTTAGAGAAGTATCAGAAGAAATGGAAATACATTCATTTTAATGGGGAGCGTGCTAGAGTAAGGACAGCTGATTATTGGTTGAATAATCACTTCTGCAAAGAAATTGCAGGTCAGGTTAGAGAATAGCCTGATCGTTATGCTTGGTCCATGCCTAGTTTCAGACACTCGGGCATGCTCTTTAAACATCAGTTGCTTGCAAATTGGAAAATTAAAGTGCTAGATTGAGCTTTTGCTAGTATACGGGGTCATTGATCAATTATGCAATAGCCATCATAAGCCTTCTATTTGTGAGATAAAATAGTCTGGAATCCATGTATCAGGGAAAAATAAAAGTGACGAGATATCCGCTGCTTGCGTCTTCTGTTGAAAGCATTACAACACGCCCCAAAAGCAGTTAGCTTATTGGCTTAGTCTCAAGTCCGACTCAGTTAGGAAGTTCTCAGGATTATCAAGATTGACCTCTTGATGGTGTCTGTTGGTCTCATGCATGGATAGGTTGTACGGTGGCTGAAATGCCTAACCTTTCTCCAAATATGTAAGTTCTACCTGTTAGTCTAAAATCAGATCTGTCGTGTGGTGGTGTTCCTTTAGTTTTCCTAGCTGATAAATGAGCTTGTTTATGTCTGATAATTGAACTTCCCCTGTGAGGAAATGTATTAGCACAGTGAACTATGATATTCTTTTGAGTTTGTCTTCCTCCCTTTTCCTCTCTTGGTGAGGTTATGGTGAGGGGACCAAAATGATACAGGTGACCAATGACCTTTTGCTGTGCAGGGATGACAGGTTGACAGCAGGCTGGTAAAATCTTACATTAATAATTGACAATAGATGGGCAGTGCATTGTGGACCACTGATGTACCTGGATGGCAGTGCCTTGTGGACCACTGATCTACTCTTGAGCAATATAATCTTCCGGTTTGCTGGAAAGGGGCGGTGCAATGACCCAGTAATTTGGCACATGCATTAGTTTATAAAGAGAACGCCAACGGATGTCTTTGATTTAATGTGAGGTTGAATCTGAAACATGCTTTTACAACTTTTAAAGCAAAAGGTGCTTTCTACAAAAACGTGTTTGATATTGGTTCGGGAGTGCTCATACAGGCAGAAAAAAGATTAAAAAAATGGTTTTAGAGGGAGATTGAAAATCTAGTTTCTGGCTTGTCCTTTTGCCTGAAGAACTTTTTAAGAAATAAGAGCAGCACCAAAAACATTCCAAGCATGGTGGATGAATTGAATGGTGTGCGCCTGTAATTGAAGAAAAGAAATTGAAAAAGAAGATAATACAAGCATATATGCAGAAAATTTAATGATTGCTTGGTTGGCCTAAGGGTTCATGGGGTGCTAGGGATGGGTTGTATCTTTCCTGAGAAAGAAGGATTCACCTTCCGTTGCATGAATCACTGCTGGATTGCGCAATGGTCATTTCAAGATATATGTAGGTGGATGAACCAAAGAGTTTAGAGTGCTTTGAAATTCGCATGGATATGATTCACAGTTAATATTGTAAAAGAGGAACAATCATTCTTCCGCGAGAGATGCAACCAAACCTTCATTGACCGCATAAAGTTTAGTGTCCAGATGATGAGTATGCCGATACGAAGAAAGATGAGCTTGGAATGGATGTAGGCAAATCAGGTAGCTGACTAGATGGTAGAGGTGAACCATAGTCTTTCACCCAAAGAAGAGGAAAAAAAAGGTGCCGAATGTACTAGGTTGCTATATCGGCAAAAATAAGTGTACCCAGTTTCTTTTCGGCATGGTAGATTTGGCTTACACCAATGAGGTTGATGTATCCTTCCAAGGGTAACTCGCTCACTGCAATCCCAACACACACACACACACACACACAGACAGAAGGAGTGAAGAAGAAGAAAGAAAGAGTGATCTGTTCGCAGTCTTCACTATCAAAGGAATAAAAAAAAAAGTTATCCTGCAAAAAGTTTAGTCTAAAAGTAAAGAAGGCTAGTGAGGAGAAAAATCTCTTGCAAGTAAAATGCATACTAAACTTCGTTTGAAGCGTTTTGGAATAACGTAAAGATAGGCGCCTTTCTCACGTTTCCAACATGAAAATTGGCTACAAAGAAACATAAGCCCCATGCCGTGATTCTCATCCCACTCTTTCTTATCTAGTTCAATACAAGCTATGAAAATGCTAAAGGTACTGGATTTACGTGCAATATAATGTAACAGCTAACATTCGCCATCTCAATATCAGATGTTATATTGACATCATTCTATTATAATATTGATACACACGTTCAGTATAATATAAAATAAATACTAAGTATTGATACCAATATGGTATGCTATATTCTACATCGTCAGGCCCAGAATGGTATGGCAAATTATTATCACAACCATCTTCCATGCAAAAGACCAATAGAGTCGCTGTGCTCAAGTTTAGGAGATTCCCGAGCATAAAGGGTTGAGACCGTTAGTAATGCCCTTGGAAGATAGAAACATGTCGGCTTATGCCAATCTTAGATCCTTCTCCGAATATGGACCTCCAATTTTTTAACTCTCTGCGAGTAATCCAGCGATAGGATACTATAGACTTGCGTGATCGCCCCAGGGTACACGATCTTTGAACAACTGAATCAAAGGCTTTGGGGAAGCTTTCCTCTAAACGAAAATACAATGGCTCCTACAGGAATTCAATTTAGATCAGTGCAGCTGTGACGGTAGTGATAGCCTCGATGATGAAAGCAAATCCAATAGACAGCCTAGATAGCAGCATACGACATGTCGGTGATACCAGGTTTGTGGACACCTTCGGCTCATCCGTCGTCAGGCAGTGGGGGTGGCGGGGTGGAGGGAACAGGGGATGAACATGAGGGTGGGAGGAGTTGCGGACGGAGGGTCGAGGTGGGTGTGGAGGAGCCGTGGATGGCACCCGATGGATGAAGGGTGTAGAAATGCCATGCATAGAGAAAAAATAAATAAAATAAAATAAAATATTATTTAAAAATTATATATATAAATAATAATATATGATATTTAAAATATTTTTTATAATAAAATATTTTAAAGAAGCATCCTAGCAAAATCTTGTTAGTTTTGATAAGATAGAACATAAAAAGACCTTTAACCATAAATAGTGAACGAATTTTAAAATACCTATAGATGCCCTAAACATGCTTTTATCATGCAAATGGAAAATTAATCTCGTAAATCAACGGGAAGGGGGCTTAGGAAACAAAAGAAACTCATGCTTCAAATTATCAACTAGCTAATGCAGAGAGAAGCCCTCTAGGGAGGATACAAAAGGCATCATATCCATGATTATTAAAGATTTTCTAAAGATGAATATCGTCACAATCGAACATAATAATAATCAACTGAGGAAGGATGAAATCTAAAGATATTCGTATCTATGTACAGGATACAAGGTTCAAGAACAGAAATCACTTAAATAATACAGCAAGAACAGTTCCATGGGTGGAACTACGGGACCTGATGCATCAGCAGATAGTGACCAACTCGAAGAAATTGACCAAGATTATTTAGATTGTCAATCATTGGATTACTAACGGAGATGGAAATTAGATATGATGAAATCTATAACATGATATCCACTTGCACAAGCCTGCTTTGCAGGATTCTCTTCATCTTTCTGCTCTAATTGTCTTGCAAATTGGCAAGAGAGCTATGTCTACAGTAACTAGATTCAATTTTAGAGGCACAAAGTATAAGAAAATACCTGTTTGAAATAGATGCCCATTTCAAAAGATTTCTAAATAAAATCTGGTAATCTATCAACAAACGGATAGGATGCTTTCTGAGGGTAAATATCAATGTATTTACATCATTCCAGAGAATATGCATCCTCCGAGATCAGCACATACAAGATCCTTGAGTGCCATGGGCAGGCTATCCTCGGTCCAGTGTATGGAATTGTCAACATCAACAGCCAGGCTATAAAGGGCATCAGGATCCTGATGACCTCCCTAGAGATGGGTCTTTTTCAACATGTAATTCAATATGAGAAATTTTTTGTGCACCACGAGCGGTGTAAAATGCGTGCACCGCCCGTGTGCACCGTCCGTGATGATTGGTTCACACACGAAATCGAAATATGGTGAATGAAAAAAAAAAATTCACCAACACCGCACAGAAGCCAATCATCACGGACAGTGCACACGGTTGTGCACCACGAAATAGAAATCATGAGAGAACTACCCGATATAAAAGTTCTGGGATAGAAACCATAACCTGAGAATTTTCACGAGACTTAACCAAGCATATTTAAATTTTCGGCAACAAAGAAGATGCTTTCCTTCCTCTTACTTTTCCTTAAGCATTTACATTGACTGCAATGCAGAAGACGTTTTCCTTTTCTTTTTCCTTTTTCAAGGAAAATGGAACCAGCATCTACGAAAAGCAAATCTTATATTTTATTTAGTCATTTTCCTTGTCAAGAATCCACATGAAGGATTTTAAACTTTGAAACGAGTTTGTTACTGGGTTAAAGAGAAGAAAATGATGCAGGACGTCAGGATATTGTACCGCTCATGGGTCAACTGCAATCCTGCTTCCGAACAAAGTCGCTCACGGATAATAGTCTCTCCCATAAAACTACCGGGAAGATTCCAAAATTAGGGGGAAGATCCCCTTCCCATCACACAGCTTTACTCTTGCCGTGTCTTTTCATTTTTTTCCATCACCACATCTTTAGGCTTGGGGGCTGGTGCATAAGGCCTGCCTCAAAGCCTTTCCCATCATATATAGTATATAGCATATAATAGATAGAAGATGGTAGAATTGGTATGACTTCCAAAATGCTAGAGCAGCTGTCAACACAGATGTCCCTAGGAGAACTAAGCTTTTGTCTAGCTAATTAAGTGCTATACTGCTAGCAATGATTTCATCCTGCGTTTCTGTTTTAAGACAAGTGGATTTTACTCGTGTTTCTTGTTCTTACAACTGAGGGAGTTGATGCTAAAGCACCTTGATACTGATTAAAGCCAAATTACAAGAGGGTAAAGTAGAGGTCACGTTGAAGGAGATTCACAACAAAAAGAAAAGAAAACAAGGTCAAATATAAAATATTTATAGTTATCATGGAGATATTAGAGAAGTTTTGTAGAAGCTTGACATTGATAGCATGGTAACCTCAATTGATAGGAGTGACACTAAATTCAACCAATGAAATAGTTGTGGCTATGGTTCCATAATTACAGAAAAGTATGTTAAAGAAAGATGCCCTATTAAGAGGTTATATGCAAAAGGCATAAGACCTCTTCTCTATTAAAAATTCCAAACACCAGTTAAAGCCTTATGTTTCTCCTGGCATTGCTCACCCATGAAAAGACGCACATTTTTAGAGCCTGTTTGGAAACATTCCACCGGAACCAGCGGATGGACAGAGGAAGAGTTAGATTGTTTTTTTTTCTTCAAGGGAAGTGGGGTGCTGCTAATGGAGTGGAGAGGAAGGGTGTGCAGGGACTGCAGAGATCGAGAACCGTGGCCTCCCCGCACTCTCCCTCCCCCTCTCACGCTCTCCTTCTCACTCTCTGGCCTATCCTACTGGATCTAGCCAGATCTGGCAGGATTGACCCAAACAGACCCTTAAACTACTCCACAAGAGTGCAAATTTGTTCAGATGTACCTTAATTGAATTTATTTGTTACTGTTGTGTCCTTTTATATTGCTTTATGACCATAGATAATCACAAGGGCAGTTATGGAAGATGGCCTTATGAGATTGATACAAGTTTTCAGGGTGTATGCATGCGCATGTTTGTGCTTGTGTAAACATTAGTGATTTCCTTTACATCTTCACCTACAGAGACATGCATACCAACAGTAGTCTGTTAAATGGGAATCTAAGTAACCTATTTTCAGATGGTGGCTCCTAGATCCTGTGGAGAGTATACCAGCGAGCATTAACTAAGCACATAACAAGTGAAGAAGGTATGCTTTCTCTGTTGTCCCCTTATGTGATACCCAATAAGTTTGAAGACATTATCTTACCTTCTAAGCTATGTGGAAAAACAGTATCTCTTACTACAAAGTTTCCCAGATTTTCTCATGTATTTGCTTTGCAAGCTTCCTCATGCGAATTCTTCCTTGGAGCGAAACCTTATCCATTTGATCCTAAGTATAGAAGTTTAAAGATGAAGTAACTAACTCATGTCCCATATGAATCTATCTTGACTTTCAGAATAATACTTCCAAAGTTGATGGACATGAATTTCTTGTAGACTTGAAAATGCAAGATCATGAATGGTTGTCATCAATTCATTGTACTACCATTCTGAATCACATAGACCTGCACAATTATTCCTATTCTGCATTCAATTTGCAGCTCCAGATAGCTGATTTCCCAGTATGAATGCAAAGATACATATGTCACTCTAAGAAAAAAAGCAACCGAAAACATAATAAGAAAAAATAGTTTGCCTTGTACTCATAGTGCTGCAGCTCAAGTCAAGTTATAAAAATTGTTCTTGTGTCATATCATCATCCTGTTTAATGATGTCAAAAAATAACAAGAGCATCGTGCTGATCATGCGATTGAGTCAATCAACATCAAACAAAGTGTAATTTAGGTATAATATTAGACAAGATGGAAAGTTTAATCACAACCATTGACCCTTGTCCCAACTCTTTGGGGACAGATCGATTTATTTAGTTTGCCAATTATGTCTACTAAGAGCACCATTTGGTGTTACCAAAAACTTTTTAATCTCACAATTACCCATAATGCAACACCAAGTCTTCCCCTTCTTTCTTCCTTGGCCCTCCAATACAAACTCAAGCATCTCTTCTTACCAAGGCCTTCTCGATCTTCGTCGTCCACACTCGTACCATCTAAATAGGTTCATTAATTCATCCTCAATGTGCAACTCTCCCACCTATCCCATAATCATAATCATGGAGCCTTTTTCCCAACTATTTAGGGTCGGCTTCGTGGATCCTCCATCACCAAGTATTCCTATTTAGGACCACCTCTGATATTATTTCAAAGTTTTTCCATATCCTTCCTCATAACCTCTATCTATGTTACTTTAGGTTTTCCTCTTTTTCTTACCACTTTCAATACAAACCAAAATACCTCTCCTTATTGGAGCCTCCTCACAATCTTCATTATGTATGTCCATACCATCTTAATTGATTTTCCAACACTTTATCATTCACTTGGGAAACCCATATAACACCTCTGATATATTTATTTCTTATTTTATCCTTTCCAGCTATAGCACATAACCATCTTAACATTCTTATTTCTGCTACATTCAACATGTTTCATCTCTCCCACCTGACCCAATTTTTTTATTGCCTTGATTGCTAATTTTAGGGGACATCATCTGAACATTCTCACAACATTCTGAGTTTGATCATCATTTTGTAAGTTTCTCATAACACCATGAGCACTCTTCTACTTCATCTGTTAAGTTTGATTCACATCATGGATAATCGCACTTATCTTTACACACCTAGATCCTTGAAGATAAAAGTGACAAAACTATTGTACCTCTTGTCCATTAATGATTGAGCCTCGTCTTCTTCTCCATCTCCCCTAATTTGCAGCTAGTATTAGGTTTCATTCTAGGTTTTTAGGTCTTCATCCTTTTAAGGCTTTTGCAGAGTTTTGATTAAGCAGTTAACCTTACTTCATATTTAACATTAAATCATGTGCAAATAGCACAAAGTATGGTAAACTTCTTGGAATATTGACTGCAATTAATTTATTGCCTAGTGTAAACAAATTTGAGTATACTGCCAAACCTTGAATTAGGTCCAACATGATGGGAAATTCAACTGCTCCGCAGCAAATAATCCTGATATTTACCATTTGTCCAGCACAAGTGTCCATGACAATTTTCAATGTATCCTTTATTCTCATCTACAACTTCAACAAATTGCTCATCTACGCCTTTCATTCTTAATTTCTTGGAGCCATCAAATTACCTCTCAGCACAGTTTATTAGTTTATCATATGTTTTCTTCATGTTGTTGTAAGAATAAGACTTCACATCCATTCAGTGGTAAAGGCTATGATAACACAGATAGCAAAAGAACAGAAATTTAGAAGAGAAAAAGTGTTATAACATGATACACAAATAGATTAGTTTGAAACATGTTGGATACAACCATTTCCTCACTCTTGTATCTCTGTCCAGTTGTATGGAACAGCCATTTCCCTGCTGTAATATTTGTAACATTTCCCTGCCGGGAGGCTGTTTGCCTCCCTTATCATTAAAAAAAAAAGAAGGGAAAGAAACATATGGGATACAAGTTAATCAGGTTGAGAAGATCAGAAAGGTGGCCTACAAGGAGTTAATCAGAAAACAAACACATTTGGACGTGACTTAGATTTGGCAAATAATCAGGGTATAAACCAACCCGTCCCCCAACCCAGAGTTCCAACACATAAACACACAAATATACCTTTTTTTTCTTTTTCTTTTCCTTATTTTTCAGTGTACGACACTTCTAACTCATTCCACAATATCGTCCTTTCTCATTCAGACGGTAAAGAAATACCTATGGTCTCCTCCGTCTATTAAACTAACAAAAAACAAGAACATGCTTCAATCTTAATTACGAGTTGCTGTTTGGTCCAAAGAAATTACGAGAAGATGAGTTAAATCATGCCTATGATGTCAATTCAACATCAAGTAAATAAGAGTTGTGCAATAGAACGATGCAATTTTCAAAAAGTAACATCATATTAAAAATTATAAAAAACAAGATCCTTAACCTCACCAACCGAACTTCCGATTAAGATTAGCATTCAACTCCATGAAACGATGAAAGCAGAAAACAAGAAGCATACATCAAGCAGATTTCTTCTTCGATTTGAGCATAACATACCCAACAAACATGCTCAAGAAGCTGAGAAGCGCAACCCCAGCAAAGACGGGTATCAGGATGGCATATTCTTGGGGCAAGAAGTATCTGTGTATAAAGTGATCGCTCTCCACAAATGGCTGCAAGAAAAACCGCACGCCCAAACCCCAAATCAAACGACTGGGTCTTCCAAGAGATCAAGAGACCCCCAAAACGAATCGAAACACAAAGAAAAAGGCAACGAATAATACGAACCAGAATGATGATCCACAACGTATAATAGGTGAATATCGACAGGCTGATGGCCGATAGCAAGAACCCTACCGCCTTGTCCGCCAACTCCATCGCCTTTATCCGTGTCGGATTTGACCCCTAACGACTTCGAAAAAAAAAATCGCGGCCAACAAAGAAAGAAAAGATAAAGGAAAGAAAATATCTAGATGAGAAGATATAAAATCATTTATCCGGAAGGTTTATGTTATAAAGGAGGAGGAAGAGAGCCAAGGAGAGAGAGAGAAAAGAACCAGGTCAGGCTCGCGATCTCTCCCGAGGAGAAGGGGCGCAAGAAAACTTTGCTTTGAAGGGTGCAGAGGAAAGAGAGACCGGACGTCGGTTGAACACGACCCGTAGGGCTGGGCCGGCCTCAGCTTTTAAAATACTTTGCGAAATTCTCTGTATACCGCCGATGGTGCAGAAAATCTGATGCGGAGCGCATCCAGGACCGACAAAATATAGTTTGATCCATCAATTTAATTTATATTTAATTTAATATAAATAAATTTAAATTAAATTAAATAAATTTAAATTATAAATAAATCAATCTATTTAATTTATTTAATAATTAAATTTAATTAATTTTTAGATATCTAACATATTTAATCTATTTAATATTCAGATCGAATTGAACCAGATATTTCATTTAATCTGTTTAATCTATTTCTGATTCATTTAATCTGTTTAACCTATTAAAAATTTATTTAA
Organism: Elaeis oleifera; assembly: GCA_000441515.1. NCBI lineage: Eukaryota > Viridiplantae > Streptophyta > Magnoliopsida > Arecales > Arecaceae > Elaeis > Elaeis oleifera. Next base: position 211,688 of record KE505091.1, read on the forward strand.
TATGTTTAATCTGTTTCTGATCCATTTAATCCGATCTGTTTAATCTGTTTAACTCACTTAATATGTTTAATCCGTTTAACTTAATTTGTTCTATTTAATAAACGGATTAACAGGTCGGATCGGATTACTTATTAATAAACAGATCGGATTCATGTTTGAATTTTAATCCGTTTAATAAACAGATTGGATTTGAGTTGATAATTTTTGATCCGACCTGCATTGATCCGACCTGTTTATGATCTGATCCGACTTAATTACTACCCCGGCGCATCGCTTTATCTTATTGGACTACGTAGCCATTACTTTTCAATGCGCATTTAATGTTCATTAAATATCCGCAATTCTATTTTTCGTTAAAATTTTGAATGACGAAAATGTTCCTCTCCTTCCAAAAAATTATGACATTCTATGCTGATATTATGACTTCTTACGGATGATATTTTTAATTACGAAAATATCCTTTCTTCTTTATGATATCTTATGAAAAATTATGATATCATATGCAGAAAGTTATAATTCAATAGATGTCATAATATCAGCACGAATATCATAATTTTTTGAAAAAAAATATTTTATTATTCAAATTTTAAATGAAAAAATAGAACTGCAAATATGAAATACATGTTGAAAAATGATGGCTATATGGTTCAATAAAATGAAGCGATACGCTCAACGTTAGATTTTCTATATCGCGAGCGGTGCACGAAAAATTTTTCAAATACTTTAAGCCTTCTGACCCCTTATTCAACGAGTAAAGGAATTTTATATATTTATATTTTATTTTATTTTATTGATACGAGAAAGGAATAGGAACTCGGCATACAGCCATGCACCAAGAAAGAAAGTTGAGCCTAGCCGGCCTACGCCTGTGAACACAAATCTTCATAAGCATCCACAGTAAACCTGCTCATATTGAGGGCGGTCCGGACATACCTATTGATGGTGGCCCGGGCCCATCCGGCCCACCCAAGGCTAACTCTTTTAAAATGGGCTTGGACCATAATTTTCAATCTAACAGGTCGGATGGACCTTAAAACCAAGCCTGAGTTTTAAAATGGGCCACGTTCAAGTTCACATCGACCTGATCCAGACAGCCCAAACCCGCATCTCAACTCCTAATCCAGAATTTTGGATCTCTAATTTCCTCATCAAGTCTTCAGCATGATTGGCATGCTCACCTCTGTCCCGGCATCATCTACTAGATATGCTCGTCTTCTTCCCGACGCCCTATCTCCTCCTTGCATCGTTTTATCCTTCTAGTATTGTTCCAGCTGCCCCATCTCCTCCTCATGTGATACTGGCCTTCTTGTCTCCTCCTTAGTCCTCAAATTCTGGCCTCCACAATTCCTCCTTGTGTCATCCCTACCTCCTGAGTCATGGCCATCTTCTTGCCACCTTCCCACATTCTTCCATTCTAGGGAAGCCTAAGGCACAGTTTGAAACCCTGGAGCCTGAAATAGAGCGGGCTCGGGCCTGAGAAGGAGGCCCAAAGGCCGGACTGGGTAGGGCTTGGGATTGAAAAATCCCTGTTGTCCTTTGGACTGAACTCGGCCCAGCCCACCGGATAAGTTGGCCTAATCCACATCAAGGATTTCTCCTAGATTAGGTTGTAACCGGTCGGCAACAGAAATAGAAAAATCGCCTTTAATTATACACATAGCATGTGTGTTGCTCTAAATGTGCTAGTAAATCTCTTTCACCATGGAATGAACTTGTATTTGGATGTAGAAGTATCATAAATCCACTGAATAATAATAGTAGAATACCCTTCTAGCCAAATCTGCTGAGCATCTAATACATGTATTGTTGCTTGCATGCCTTGCGATGCACTCACAAAAAGATAGGGCAAGGAAGCAATTGCTTGCCACTCGCAACAAGAAAATGACCATAATAATTGGTGATAATGAAGCTTGCACCTATCACATTATCTCACATAGAACCATCAAAATTAACTTTCAATACTCCAGGATGTTGGGATAGCTAGGGATATATAGTTGAACCGAATCGAGTAGTTGGAAGCTTGAATTTGATTTGATTTAAATATTCAGATTCGAAACTCAGCTCGAGATTGATTGAACCTTAATATCCCAAACTTGAGCTCAACTTGATGAAAAATAGGTAGAACTCGAGATTGACTCAATTTAACTCGAATATCGATCAAGTCATTTTCAAGATCGAGTTTGAACTTGAAATCAAGCTTTAGCCTACTAATAATATGTATTAATATATATATTAAAATAAAATAATATTATGCAAAATATATATAAATTTGAATAAGTTCGCGAGCTTTCGAGCCAAGTATCATGCTATTCGAGATCGATAATAATCGAGCTCGAATAGTTCACAAGTAGCTTAACTCATTTTCATTTCTAGGGGTTGCCATTAAATAAGTCTAATAACTATTGGGTTTGAAAAGTTTGATCTACAACTACTCAAGGACCTTATTAAGTAAGGGTGACTAGGAGATTAGAGTTGGCGTGGCGTAGGCTTACCCGATGGAGTCGTTTGGAGATTGGCGATATATTCACATGGATTCAGGAAGTGGAGGTGGACATCTCGGAGCTATAGATGAATGAGGACCAGACGGAGGATCTCCAAGAGCATGATTTGAGGTTGCTCCAGCACAAACTGTCCACCCACCACTCTCTATTGAGGCAACAGGAGACAATGTGAAGGCAGAGGTCCAGGATTCAGTGGATCAAAGAGGGTGATCAGAATACTAGATTTTTCATCAGTCGACGATGATCCGGAGGGCGGCCAACTACATCAGACAATTGAGGGAGGAGGATGGCAGAGTTGTGGAGGAGAGTGAGGAGATCAAGAGATGGATATTTCAGTTCTTCAGTTCTCGCTGAACTGCTCTCCTAGGCAGTGAGAATCCCCCTAGGGTCTCAGTCGATGGAGCGGATCTCCGATCAGGAGAATGAGACCTTGGCTCGTCTGATGTCTGTTGAGGAGGTGCAAAGGGGCCTCTGATCTCTCAGACAGGATAAAGCTCCTGGGCCTGATTCTTCTTCATGCGATACTGGACCATTATTGGCAAGGAGGTTGTTGAGGCTGTGCAGGTGGTGTTTGATTTTAGGGGCATCTCGAAGGACTGGAAGAAGATGATGATTACTCTCATTCTGAAGAGACCTGATGCGTTTACTCCGAGTCATTTTAGGTCGATTAGCTTGTGTACAATGCTCTACAAAATACGTGCAAAGGTCCTCGTCGCACGTTTAAAGCCGGTGATTCCTTGTCTAATCAATCCAAAGCATGGCACTTTTATTGGAGGTGTTGCATCACCGACAACATCTTACTCGCTCAGGAGTTCATATATGATTTACAGCGTGCATCCACCCATTGGAGCTTGATGGCAATCAAGTTAGATATGGAGCGTGCCTATGACCGGATGAGCTAGTTATTCCTATGCCGGACACTCCTCAACCTCGGCTTCCGTGGCAGATGGATCTTCTGGATTATGGACTGTGTGGAGACCCCGAGCTTCGTCATCATGATCAATGGTGCTCCAACGAATTTCTTCCAATCGATTGGTGGCCTACGCCAAGGGTTTCCCCTCTCCCTACTTGTTATTTTGTGTGCTAATACCCTCTCTTGCTCTCTCCAAGAGGTGGTCCAGTGGGTAGAGCTTGAGCTCTATTGGCCTGCCCTGGGAGGTTGCCTTTGTCACATCTTTTTGCAAATGATTGTCTGCTCATTGGTCGGGCCTCACCACAAAATGCGAGATACTTTGCAACCATTGTGGAGGCCTATTGCAAGGCATCTGGCCAATTGGTGAACCTTTATAAATCAACGATCACCTTCAGTCTGAGGACTCAGGCCCAGGTGAAGTAGATGATCCGTAAGAGATTGGAGATCCCTGAGCAGGTGGAGCCCCTCACCTATTTGAGGGTTCCCATCATGGGGTGGAGGCTCCGGAGGGTTGAGTGCAAGCTGATGGAGCAAAGGATTCGGGAGCGTCTCAGCGGCTGGCAGGCCAATATCCTTTCCATGATGGGGAGGACTACCTCAGTTAGATCGGTGCTGAGCTCCATCCCAGTCTATCTCTTGGCAAACACAGTGGTGCCATATTCTACACTCAGGAGTCTAAAGCAACAGTTTCGTAATTTCTTATAGGGCTCTCAACAGGGGGTAGGGTGTTCATTTACTGTCCTAGGACGTGATGTGCCAATCAATGCGTGATGGGGGCCTCAGGATCCAGTCTCTACTGGTTAGGAGGGAGGCCATACTCTCCAGACATATGGCGAGGTTCCTTATGCAGTCCAATTGTTTGTGGAGCCGTATGATGAGGGCTCGGTACGGTGACTGGAGTCAGGGGTTCCAGATTCGTAGTGAGCGTGACTGCTCCTTCATTTAGAGAGAGATTTGTACTCATACCCTGCTGTTGTAGCCTAGGTTAGGTAGTTGATTGGTGATGGTGCTTCGATCGACGTGAGCCAGGAGGCTTGGGTATCCAGTTTATTGCTCTCCCGATGGCCAACCTTTATTGGCATCAAGGTGGATGACCAATTACGGGTCTGCGACTTGATCGCTGATGAAGGCAAGTGCTGGAGGAGGCAGTTGGTCACCCATCTATTTGGAGGATAGCTTGTTGATAGGATTCTTACTATCTCGATTCCTGTTTATTGGAGTCATAATATGAGGGTGTGGGAGTAGTCGTGCCGATTTACGACGCCGACTAGAGACCTTGTCGATTTGTACAGACCTATGCCACTGAGGAGGATCGACACAGTATGGATTTGGAGGGTTGAGGCTCACTCCAGGGTCAGACTCTTTCTCTGAAAATTCGCATGGGATAGACTTCCAATGCAAACTCTCCTCAGAGATAGAGGTATGGGGATTCTACCAACTGCCCCATCTACGGCTTGGAGGAGGAGTCCACAGAGCACTCCCTCCTCCGTTGTCTTAGAGTGGACTTGATTTAGAGGATGGCTGGTAGCCAGCCGTGGGGTGCGAGCACTGGCCCCTGACTCCTCCTTTCTGGAGGCCATTCGGTGGAGTGCTGGTGGCGGCCCATCTGGAGCTTATCGGCTGGTGCATACTGTCTATCAGATTTGGTTATCCCAGAATAACCTTGTTTTTGATGCCGAGGTTATGCCTGCCAGGCGTATTCTGGAGAGAGCTTGCTGCTTAGTTATCGAATATCGTCACTTCGACTCTACTAGTCTGACCTTAGCCGATCCGAGTTCTTAGGACTCTCTAGCTGTGCCTGCAACGTCTTTTGATGGTAGTGTCAGGGATGGCAGAGGTGGTTTGAATTTTGTCATTCGGGATCTAGATTCGAAGATGCTGGTTGCAGGGGGCTCACCGCTTTATGAGGCATCCGTGCTCGGTGCTGAGCTTCGTGCTATGTAGGCTGGTATCATCTGTGCGATCCTGGAGCTACGAGCGTAGAGGATCATCATTGAGGGGATTCTCTGACAGTTATCAGTTGGATCCAAGAGGGGACCAAGTACCATGAGGCTTACCTTTCTTTAGAGACATCTGGAGGGCCACTAACGAATGTATTGTAGTATTTAACCAGCATGTATTTCGAAGGTCAACAGTGCAGTGGATTAGATGGTATTTTTTTGTTCTTGAGGTGCTTTCCATTAGGCTAGTCGGAACATGGGTTTATAAATAATAATAATAATAATAATAAAAGATCACGTGGCGTGTTATCACCGTGGGATTTGCGCGGTCACCTAGTGCATCCAATGCCGAGGCCCTCTCCAGTCTGGCCACGGCCAAAACCCGGGACGGTCAGGACGAAGGCTACTGTCGTAACTTCGAGAAATTTGGTATAATTTTCCTCTCTCGGCATCTCCATATCCGTCGTAAAGGCTCCACACCTCCCACCTCTTTCCCGAGTCCCCTCTCTCCCCTTTCCTCTCTGCTCCGAACCTAGAAGAAAAGAGAGGGAGAAAGAAAGAACAGAAAAACGTTTAAAAAAACAAAAACAGAGAGAAGGAGGGGAAGGAGAAGGCAAACGATAACGAAAATGTCAAAGAAGAAATCTTTCAGCGGATCGACGACGATGACGCTCAAAGACTTCCACGGCGGATCCATCCCCTCCGATCTCCCCCTCCCTCCGCTCCCGGCGTGTACTCTTCTCCCCTTCCCATAATAGTGCTTCTCACCCTGAGCCCTTCTTGGAATGCCGTCTCTCCTCCTAAACCCTAGATTTCCAATTCCCCAAACCCTAATCCTTTGATCTTCTTTCTCTTTTTCTTGCAGCTCCGTGAGGCCTCCGGATCGGCCCGGCCCCTGGGGTCCCACCGCGATTAACGCCGCCGCTAGGGCCGAACACCATCGCCCCCGCCCGGGATCTGCCGGAGGCGCCGCCGGTGGCGGCTCCCGGGCGTTTGACGAGCGGCCACCCGCGTTCTTTCCCACCCTACCCACATCGGCCGCCATTTCGACGAGGACGAGCGCAAGCCCTTCGACGCCTCCTCCACCCCCGCCGCTTCACGACCGCCGACCCGGTCCGCCCCGTCCTGCCGGCCGTCGCCAGATCCGACCAGAAGCGCCCGATCTCGAGCCCGGTGACCTACCCGTCCCCTGTCTCTGGGTTCCCCCCTTCCTCCGGCAACACCGTTGCTCCCGCTCCGAATGCTTGGGCTGCGAGGAAGGAGCCTGGGAGCGACCCGCTGCCCGCTCATTCCACCACCACGATGTGGTCTGCCTCGAGGCTCGCGCAGGCAAGTGCGGTCGAGAAGGTCTCATCAGGCCGATGGCAGTCGAAGCCGCCTGAGGTGGAGGTCATCAGATTCCAGGAGACAGAAGTTTTGGACCGGAGGTTTGGCGACGGCGTTCGCGTCGTTGATGACGGGGATCGGGATTACGAGAGGGAGAGGATAAGGTCCATGGCATACCCTGAAGCCAAGGAGAGAACGTTACCCGGTTTTTATACTGATGGGGCTTGGGACCGGGAGCGGGTGAGATCTCCAGTGTATCCAGAGGTGAAGGAGAGGAACGCGGCAAACTTGTGTAATGAAGGGGCTCGTCCAGTGTCCAATGAGGGGCGATTCAGTGGATCGCAGTTGCATCAGCAAGGACCAGTGGAACTATTGGAGCGTCCGAAGCTGAAGCTACTCCCGAGGACCAAGCCGTTGGAGCCTTCCTTGGAGACACAGGGAATTGATGACAAGCAGGTTTTCTGTTGTTTCAATCTTTTAAACATTGTTGTTTGGTAAAATTACCCACTTCCTTGTGCCCTTTTCTGGATGGAATCTGAATAAAATTGGAGTTGCTTACTTCCTCATATAATTCAATAAATGGGCTCTTTTAGGATGCTGGATTTCTTCCTTTCTTTCCTCTTTTTTGAAAATAATGCCTATTATCTGGTCAATCATGCAGGGATATCAGCCACCTGTGAGCTCTGTGCAGGTTGAAAGTGCTCTTGAAATGCATGTGACTACAAATCCACTGAAACCGGGCTCTGCTGGGGCTGATGCTGGGAGTCGGGCTGCTGAACGTCCAAGATTGAATTTAAAACCCCGCTCCCTGCCTGTTGAGCAGTCAGATGAAAGTGCTGAAAGAGCGAGGTTAGAAATCTTGGTTTTTTCTTGTCAGCTTATGTTGTTCTTCATTATGCTTACTTGTTTTTGTAGTCATGGATGGTGTCTGCTCCAGCTACTGAGGGTTCTTGTTATTTTGATGCATTGGCGATTAGGTAAAACTTAGGATCACTGTGCTAATAGAAATTCTTTCCTTTATCTTGTAAATGTCTATCTTATGGCATAAGGATCATGAAAAGTTGATAGGATCTTGAATATAAACATAGAAATTGATTTTCTGTAACGTGCTTTCTCATGTCCTCTAAAATTCTCAAGTCGATGATTTAAGTCAGCTTCAAGTGGAAGGCTGAAGATATGTGTAAGACCCCATGATCTCACCTAAAAAGGCAAGCTAAAAGATATTATTTGGGTTCCTTGGTCGTATGTAAGTTCCTAAGGTTTATCTAGAGCATATCTGATGTGGGATTAAACAGATGTCTATGTAGGTCCTTACAATATATCGATCTATTACTAAGCTAGGATGATTGAAGTACGTTAAAATATCATTCTAATATGCTAAGGTCATTTAGTCTGAATGCAAATTATGTTGAGTTCCCAATTGTTGAATCAGCCTTATACAAAATTATATGGATTTTCAACCAATTTGCTGTATCGCAGAATTCTTTCATCGCCTATCTGGGCTTCTCTTTACACTTGCTAAGCTGAATTGTTGGGCTAGAGAGTTAACATGAGACTTGAAGGTTGGATAGGTAATCTACTCTTTATGCGGTAAGTTGGTACAGAAAATGCTTTGCTTCATGGCATTCCTTGCTAATATCTCCTTTCTAGATGCTTTTATTAGTTGCATAAACTTTGATAGGCGTTCTTGGTATGGAAATGCCTCAGAACAATGGGAAAGATTATGCGCCTAAGGATTTTGGAGAAGAATCCTGAAACAAAGAACTATGAATAAAGCATGCCTAGAAATTAATATGGAGATGCCTTTCGATATATTAAGGTCTGTGACTTAAGTGGATGTTGTTGCTACACAAAGAAGCTGCCTTGGGATCTCCTAGGAAAGTCCTAAAACACATTCAATTTGAAGGGCTATAGTTTAATACTTTATCTCTTGTTATTAACTTTGGAATGTGGATTAAATTGTATATGGAGGTCAATTTAATTTTTAATTATTATTTTCTTGCAGGACATGTGACACATTCTACCAAAACAAGCTAGATGCTTTTGGTGTCTTAAAAGAAAAAATAATTGCATAAAGATGCAGCTCAATGCTGTTGATAAGCTTTCCGGAAGACTGATAACAGTACTGCCTGGACATGTTTGTCTGGCTGATATTGGACTTGTTCGAGTGAATTCTTAGTGGATTTAGATTTGATTTGCGATAGTTAGCTTGATTTCTGTAAAAAGAAAAGAAAAGAAAAAAGTCTGGTCAAGTAATGTTGGACAGTTGGGATTTTGTTTTTAAAGATAAAGGAGGGTAGAAGAAACAATGCGGTCTTAGCTGTTTGAACTTCAGGCTGTATGACTTCCCTTTACCTCTTGACAAGGCCTCACGGTTGCATCATTTTGAATATCACCTAAACCTTAAAGAATGGGCTGTGTCAATATTCTTCGAGATTTGCAAGTTTTAGTTAAAAAAAAAACTGCCAGACCTAATTGCCGTAGTTGTCAGGCAATTTGGAAAGACCGAAGCATACGGATCCTAATGATGAATCTTTTTCTTTTTGATGCTTGATAAGATAAAATTCTTCTCATGGGCATTATGGGGCAAAGATGGATGATATTCACTAGCACTTATGTGAAGAACCAACCAAGCCATCTAATGCTAGTGTTGATTTTTCTCCCTTAATAGACCAGCAACAACAACTAGTAACACTTACCTTTGTTTCTTGCTTTGTTTTGACTCTTTAAACCAAGGGCTCTGGAACAACTTCCTTGTTGCCACCTAATTGTGCTTAGTAAGGCATATTGTTCTTGGAACTTATATAGTTCATTTTTGGTCTTTTCTTGTGATGTTAATAAAGGTGTTACTTTCTAGTAAACATTAATTGCATTTAAAAAAAAAAAACTCTCCTTGGTGCATCAAATATTCTCCCATGATTTTAGATAGAGTTGCTATTTAGGATTCTCTTTTATCTCTCTAGAATTGCATTGATTATTTGGTTTTCTTCCACAAATCATGGGAATTTTCAGGTATACCAGTAGAACTTGAGAATTTAGTCATCTTTTGCCATGATTATCTTCCTTTGCCCTGTTTGTACTCCACCTTTTCATGTGGAGGCAATCCCTGAACTTGTGAGAACCTGGTCTCTTTTTTGCCTTCTTCAAATGGCTAGAAAGTTAAATTTAAAAGCGTCTTAAAGAACTGGTGGACTGTCCATAAAGAGGGATGTAAAGAAAATGAACTTATAATTTGGAGAAGACTTCCAAAATAAGACTCAGAGGTTTGGAGATTTAACAATTGGACAATATGGGCTTGACTTTCTCTTTTAAATGCTGCTCAGAAAATTGATATCTGGTATAGACTCTTTGTGGAGGAAAGCTTTTTGAGTAAATACCATCAGGGAAATTACTGTGCATAAACAACTTCATACAATTACTTTAAAGATGGTCAAATTACTAATGTTTTTTACAAGTATCATCAGGTCGAAGGTATGGCTGTGAAGTTGTTATTATTTATTTGGTTGCTGATTGGAGGATTTTTCAATTTCCTAAGCATTTCCAGACATCTCTCTGATTGCTAAGAAGCATTGACCATTAGCAAGATACTGATTTTGAGCAAGTCAATTTTGAAGTTGTACTGTGCCTAACTAGTGTTACCCATACAGCTAACAAGGTGTCTATGAGGATCTATAGTTTCCAATGACTACCTCATAAATGCACTTTTGAATTATACAATATATCAAAATAATGTAAACATGTTAGAAAATGGTAATAGCTGGAGTAAATTGTTGATAATTGAACTTTTTATTTGAAAAATTACATTCATGCCACGATAATATTAAAGAAAATAAGAAATAGGTGAACAGTAGAAGAACATAGACACTTTTGGCTGATTGTTTATCTATGGGTATTGAAATGGATTAATTTCAATAATGTGCCTTTAGAAACTCACTTGAAAAGCTTCTGCATATATATCAACATTCAAGCTGATATAAGTTGGATGCTTCACTTTTGGAGGGCCTTGTGGTGCAGTGTATATAGCATCCAGGTGTTGAAAGCATCAAATTTCAGAATCCTGAAGTGTACACTTGTCTAGGTAATGCTATGCGCAAAGCTTAGAAGAAGTTGGGAGCATGAAGAATCTAAAGAAAATGAAGCCACATCAATAAGCGTGTTATCAATGTTCAGTGTTCATAAATGGAATAACCATTAACCTGCAAACACCATACGTGCTTGGTTTCAATGCCATGGGCATGCTCATGAGCAGGAAGTAATTGACAATCATGATCATTATCTAATCAATCAACCATGAAGTTCAGTTCCTTTTATCATACATTGCTTTCTTATTATAAAACCACGAAGAAATGGTTAGATCTTGCTTAACCTCAATGATGTAGTTTTTCTTTTTTGATGATTTAAGTGTGGAGGATTGAGGCACAATGTTGTGGATTGCCTTAATTTTCATGGGAAAAATGCATATGAAGGCAAATTTTGAATATCTATTTCTCGTTTGCACCTTCTAACATAGAAAATATCAGATATTGAATTACATTTCCAAATTGTCTTTTGGAAACCAACAAAAGATATCTTTTGCAGGATATTGCATCAAGAGAGTTTGATGGTCGCAATCTCTCTTTTAGTCTTCATCATTCTTATTTATATATGAATGTTCTCACGATCCCGTCCTTGTAATTACTACCTGACTGTATTACCTTTTTTTTTTTTTTCAATGATGACATGTTGTAACATAAACTGGCAAGTTTATGTATTATCATGGATGAAAAAATGCATCCATCTATGAAGGCCTAGAGGCATGAGAAACGTTATTGTGTTTTAGCTTCATTAAAGGATTATTCACGCAAAATATAATTGGGAATTTGGGATATCACTGTTGGCATTAATTATTTTTTGTTCTGTATAAGACAGCGAAGATCATGGTGACAGACATCAAGTACAAGATAACAAAAGGATAATGGTTGGTTATCAGCCAAAATTACAAGATTAATGATCTACGGAAGGGAAAGAAGGATAATGATGTTAGAATGGGTTAGTTTATGGATCATGGTGCTGATTTGAGGAATGTGACAAGTTATGATGAGATCATTGGTTTTGCAACAAAACCCAAGATAGAAGCAGTTTGTTACAAATCTAAGGACAACCTTGTTTCGTGCTTCAAGGCCATATTGTAAAAAGAATTGATAGGCCTCTCAATGGTTGGTCTTTGTGTAGAGAGCTGTTTTTTATGGAGGTATGCTGATGGACAACTGAAATTTCAAGAGATCAACTATTGTAAGGGAGCAGTTGTTTGAAGGTGCCTGCATTCATTGATTCACGTGTGTCAATGGTGCATACTTTGTGCATCCCGATAGGATAAACAGTCCTTGTAAGTTGTCATGATCAAGTACCATGAGTCAAGGCGTATGGTTCACAATGGCTGTTGGATCCTCCTCCATAGCTCACCCAGTGTTTGCAATTTTTAGGAATGCACAGAGTAAGTGTTGCTTATGACAAGGTTTGTAATTGTGAATATTCTGGATAGGAATTGAATGGTAACATATTTACCAAAGAATTGGATCAGGAGGATGATAAGATTCTCAATGGGATGGCTGAGGATTTAAAGACCATGATGTGCTGCAATATAGTTTTTGATGAACTGAAATTTGATGTGCATCCTTTCTACTTTTCAGCATAATGCGTGTCTGGGTGTGTTTTCATATAGTAGAAGTACAATATATTTCCCAAAATTTTGTAAATGTTTCTCATTTGAGGAAGACATTGTCACTTAAAAGTCTAAATTTGACAAAGAACAAGTCCATGATGAATTCTTTGGAAGTGCATGATGATAATATGTCAGTTGAGATTTTGAAGGTTGTACTCATGCCAATCTCTAAGGGCCTCAACTTTGTAAGTTATCAAGAGTATATCTTATAGATAAGTTATCCTTCTCTGCAGAGGTAGGAAGTTCCAAATACATCTTTGGTCTTCTTTATAAAGCTTCCACTTATTTGTCTTCATTGATCCTTGTAGGCAGTTTCAACCTAGATTCTCATGTTAAATCCTTATATCTTTGGAGTGAATCAATTGTAGTCTAGATGCAAGTGGTATTGTCAAATAACAATTGAGAATGGAATTATTGATTCCTCAACCTGCTTATATCCATTGATTAACTAACTTGAGATTGAAGATCTTTGATAATCGTTCATTTGTTGGCATATTTATGACTTGATTTATCTGATCTTGGAATCACTGACTTGACCATGTTAAGCTGTTGAATGTGAGGGGAAAACACTCAACCCTTAAAGTGGATTATGGAGGTTCTGGTATCAAACAAGGACATGCTGGAAATAGCTAACTTGAATTCCCCCTCCTTGTTTTTGACTCAATTCAGAAGCAACTCAAAGCCAGGCCTGAGACATACTAGGTGATAAAACATGACTTTGAATGTATGATGCTTTCTTCTTGTTTGTATGTGGGTGAGTCCTGGTCTTTCTGATGTTATTTTGGGTTCTTTAATTATGAAATCGATATGTTACTTGAAGATTGATTAAAAGCTTTTTAGTGTCTTAGGGCTTTATAACATTGGAATATCTGGTGCTCCAAATGTATGCATTCATTTGTTCATGTGTATCCATTGATGCAATTATTTTAATTTCTTACTTCTGATGTGCCTTTGTGTGCATTCCTTATGTATGACTTTGCTGGTATCTGCAGCAGCATGCGCACGTTTATGTCCATTCATTCATGTGCCCTGGGGTTTTCAAATGTCACTATGGTGATTATTTATGCATGCACATCTATGAATACATTGCTCCTAAAATCCTAAATTTTGGTGTATATGCTGATATCTACAGAAATTTAAAATTTTCATTCCCCTTCAGCCATTCATTGTGAATGTTTTCTGCTGGAGCAATCTTTTGTAATCGATATGCCCTAATATGCTATGAGTTGTAACTTAAAAGAACTTGTTATAGATGTCTTATTGCAACCTTGACATTTACCAAGAATAGGCCATTAATCTCTCTCTGTCACACACACACACACACACACACACACACATGCATGCATGCACATGCACGCACTATCCATGTAGAGTGCTCAATGGCTTATGGAATGTGAATCAAATGACTTATGATCAGATTCTTTGAAAATGTAGAAGTTCATTTATCTTGACAATTCTGTAATCTATTCTTGCTGTAGGCAAACTGTGTTTGGTGGTGCCCGCCCACGAGAAGTTGTAAGTTCTGCCCTCCATCTTTTAAATGGTGAAAAGAGAGCTTTTTCTATGTCACAGCATCTACATGCACCCACTAAATGCATTGTTTTTCGCGAGAGCTTTCTTTTGAATGAATATCTGGCGATCAATCTATTGTAGGTTTTGAAGGAGCGTGGGATTGATGTTGTTGCTCCTAACGATCCTGACATGACTGTACCAGCTAATAGGTATTGGTTGTTTTCAACAGCTAGATACTCTGCTTGTGTCTTTTTTTTGGGTTGATTTGAATGATCTATGCATTGTCAGTTCAGAGAATGAAGTGCTTTATGGAATCATTGTCAATAGCATCTTACTTGCCATGTACTTCTCGTAATGATCATTGCAGTTATGGTTCTAGAGGCTAGAAGGTTACTATGAGATATTGTGACTTAAAATGTTGCTTCACTGATGGGTTAGAAGATTAATGGTTAACCTAAAACGCCTAGATGGGTTTAAGTGCTATTCATATGATACACCTATTTCCTCTAAATATATAGTAGAAATAGCAAATAACATTCAGAAAGTTGTAGTTTTGGAATTTTTTAATGTGACAATTTTGTTATTAAATCTGTATTTATTTAACTTGCATGGCCATGTCTGAGATGCTTGTTCATATTTGTATCATTAAAATATAATTTTGTTAAAAGCTGTCTATGTTCTCTATGTTGTATTACTGTTTCTTTTTCTTTATTGCGGGTCTTTCTATGGAATTTCAAGTAAATGCTTTGCAGATTATCTCCTTCAAGCATGTTATTTTTTGGTCACCTGAAAATATTGTTGCCTAGCTTTTCTGTTCTTTTTGTATTTCCTTAAATATTATGACCCTAAGTTAAATACTGTTGCTAAATTTGGAGTGTGTAAAGTTAGCCACTTTTCTAGAGTTTGTATTTTATCTCATTGTTGGAATTCTTCCAGCATCCTAACTTTGTCTGCTGGTGTCTTTAGAGTTAAAAATGACCTTCCGAAGACTGACTTGAAGCTGGAGCCAGCTCCGACCATCCGGCCTGGTGAAAGGGCTGAGACCTTTACACTTGGGCAAAAGGCTGGAAGAGATTTTGAGAGAAAAGACTATCGACCTGATGTTGAGAGAATGGATGTTCAGAGGAGTTCATGGAGGAATGAGAATCGGAGGGCAACTAGAGAGATTGAAAAGCCAATGGAACCACCACACCCAGAGCCTGACACCTGGCGCAAACATGTTGAGCAGCCAAAGCCTGAGATTCCAGGGCCCCGCCTAGGGAAAGCAGTCTCTGCATTGGAACTTGCTCAAGCATTCTCAAAGTCAGTGTCTGATGGCAGGTCGGAGAACCGCTTCACTACCCAAAGGAGCCTTCCTGGCCGGACTCAGGTGCCCTTTCCCGGTTGACGGACGGCAAGGTGTTCTACTCCGGTCCCCCAAAGGCAGATAAATGGCTATTGATCTCTTTTGAATCAGAGAATGGGCTGATGGGAATTCATTCCACCACAAAACCCTGGTAACATGGCTGCTGCTATTCTATCTTCACATATTATTGGTCTCATTTTTTCTATTTATTTAACCTGTGGGTTAGGTGGATTGCCCGAGCAACATCCGTGCTGCAGCTTATATCAATGGCAGAGAATCAATTTTACACCTTCATTCTCACCAAGAGAGATGGTTAATGGAGACATCAGTCTGCAGCTTTGATTTTTTTGATGACACAGTTGCATCTCATAAGAACTAATGCTGTACTGAGATTGTAACTTGGTGAAACTAATAGATGGAATTTGAACTTCATTCTGCATTGCTGACATTATTCAAACCCTAAAGATTTGGCAAGGAATGTCTACGAGGTGTTTCAGCAGTTTACAATGATATTGGTGGCCGAAAGAACATCTAACCTGAAATGATTAGACGGTTATTTCTGTTGTTGTCGGTTGCCTACTGACTGTATCGTAGTTCATATTTTCTTTTGGCTCATGACTTGCAAGCTGCTTTGAATGAGCATTTATTTCTGGGATCATCGTTTGAACTGACCAGATTGCATAGCATCGAAACGATTAGATGGTTGTTGGCTGCCTACTGACTGTATCGTGGTTCTTTTTGAGCTCGTGACTTGCAAGCTGCTTTGAAGGATCATTTCTTTCTGGGAATCATTGTTGGAGCTCATGCTTGAATATTTTGTTGATATTAGCCTTTTGGATCGGGCTTATCTACCTTGATGTCTGTGTTTCAATATCCATGACATATCCACGCTATTACTGTTTCCGTCGCCCGGTCTTTTGATCAGCTGACCATCACTTCAGAGGTTACTGCACCATTTGTGGCGGGGAATACTGTATTTGTTCAATATGTGGCAAGGGTTTGTTCAACATTATGCTACTGAATGTATGTGTAAAATAGGTCCAGGCGCTTATGGTCACTTTTATCTGCTCGACTGAGCCCGTTTGTGCGTCGCAGTGAAGTTTTCCTGAATAACAAAGTATGGCTCTTTGTTTAGTTTAATAAGAGTTTGGTGGTCCGCTAACTACAGAAAAAGGGAAATCTCTTATCAACTGCTTTTCCGAGGTGATTTTCATTAAACATGCGGATAAAGAAAAGCTTTAGTCATTCATTATTTTGATCTTGAACGGATGATTTCCACTTCATGCCAGTTATTCGTACTACTATTTTTGAGGTCTGAAGGATAATTCTGTTAAGCCATCAAAAGAATATAGAAATTTGGGCAAATTTATTATTCTAGAAAACAGATTGGAAATAATTAAATTTTCATAGCGCAATAATCTCCAACTCCCTTGTGCCATATCGTTCGAACCGAAGGGTTCGAAATCATAAATCATACATTGTGGTTTTATTCCCTCAGGGAATTCCGAGCAGTTGACTTTAACATTACATGATAAGCAAATAGAGAGAGAGAGAGAGAGAGAGAGAGAGAAGAAA
>KE505091.1:276499-301731 GCA_000441515.1 Elaeis oleifera
CCTCTCTTCTTTTCTTTTTTTTATTTTTTCTATTTTTTATTTTTTTTTCTTTTCCTTTCTTTCCGTTTTCTTCTTCCTTTCCTCTTCCTTGGCCGAACAGGGGGAGGACCAAAGAGAAGGGGCTCGATGGCTCGAGCTCCCACGAGGGGCGGCGGTGTCTGGTCGATGGCGACAGAGCAAGGGGAGGCGGGCGGCGAGGTTCGGCCGGCGAGAAACTTAGAGAAAATCAGAAAACAGGGGATCCGCCCCTTACCTCTTGTTTTCGGTCATTGGCCGGTCGCCGGGGGCCAAGACCCATAGAGAAGGAAGGCTAGGAGGTAAGGGTCCTATCCTAGGAGTTAGACGCCGCAATCAGCGACGTCGGTGGCTGGAAAAGAGAGGAAAGGGCCCGATCGAAACAGAGCAAAACAGGATTCACCTTTTCATGAATTTTCCGACGAGCTCGACGGTCGGTAAGGGTGCACGAAGCTATGGGAAAGAGGGGAAGAAAGAGAGGAAGGAGGAGAAGGACTTACCTCAAGCTTCAGCAGCGTCGTCGGCTTCAATTTCCGGCGAGCACGAGTACGAGAGGTCACGGCTTCAACGAAAGATATCAGGAGGAAAAGAGAGGGAGGAAGGCCGGTTGAGGGTCATGAGAGAGAGGGGAGTCTTATTTATAGAGGGTCCTAGATCTCTAAGGGTCCTAGAATTCTTTCCGTTTGGGATTCATCGGAGAAGAAATTTTCATCGGGAGTCTTCTTTCTTATTTTTTTTTTTTTTTTTGTATGGGCTTTGAGCTTAATCCAGGGTCAAATGGGCTGGGTGTTATACAATATATCAAAGGCTGCATCAAGGTTGCCCCTTTCATAGAGAGCATGGATAGGGATATTGTAGGAGAAGAGGTTGGAAATAACTGAGAGGTCTGTGGTAGGGATCTCATAAGAGGCGGTAGACCATATAGTTAAAGTTGTCAATACTTGTGAAGCCAGTGAAGAGAGCCTTTGTAAGATATAATAGCACGAAGGTAGTCGAAGGCATGTGGCTAGTGAAAGGTGGTGGTGGCGGCATGGGTAGGCACGTTGGCCTTGCCGTAAAGGGAGATCGGGCGGATGGTGAAGTCTTTGGGGGCAAAATCGGTGCAATAGCACTTCTTGTACTTGAGGATGGGCTCAATGGCATTGGAGTGTTAGGCAACAGAGAGGCGATGGATCGATATCTCATAGATACAATACTTGTAAAAGATGTAGCATAACTCATAAAACTTTTGAAGGCGACAACATGATTGTTGGGTTGCGCTCCTAGAAAGGTAGTTGATGGTGGTTTCTAGGAGGTTCGAGTAGGGATCAGGGTTAGGATTTGAAAAAGAGACGAAAAGATGGGAGAGATGTTAGGAGAGGTGTAGGCCAGCTGGCATAGATTTTAGCCTGTTAGTCCAGAGAGAGCGAGGAGGGGGTTTAATGGAGGATGGAGGTTTTGCGCTTTAAGGAGATTAGGTTGGACTTAAGGGGCACCATGATGAATTTCCCAATTTCATATGGATTTGTATGAGGTGAACCAAAAATAATATTTATTTAGTTAGGGGTTTGCTAATAATTTTACCTATCTTTGCATGGCTGAAAAATTATACCTAGGTTGTGATCCAGGGCTCATGAGTGATCAAGTCTCTTCCAAGAACTCACGAGTAATTTTTCTCATCAGATTAATGGGAATAACATTTGCCGATTTTGATAGTGGTCGTAACATAAGAACTAATAAGTAATTCGTATTCATCCAAGATAAAATTTGATCCAATCCCCTCTGTCTTTATGGCGATTGATTCCTCTGTTGCTAAGATCTATGGCCGATTCTCACGTTTCTCGGAAAGATCTTCCGATTTTTGGTCAAGAAGCTACGGAAGGCGATTCAGAAAGACTGCAAGTTTTCCAAGAAGATCGAGGTTTGAAGTTATTAGTATCCTGTTTCGTCTCATTCTTCACGTTTCTTCCGTTTTCCTTTAGGATCGATCTAGACTTAGATGCGTTCCTTCTGTAGCCCTAAAACCTTTTCCCCTCTTTTCAGATTGACGATTCCTGACCAAAGAAAAGCTACGAACAAGCGACAATTGACGCGCAGACCACCGTAAGCGAGAAGGGGTTCAATCAATTTATCTGGTACCTCTCTTTCTTCTCTTCTCCCACTACTCATTTTCTTTGGATCGTCACGATCTTTAGATAGAACTCAAAACTCGCAGATGGCAACCCTACAAATTAATCTCTCTCTTCTTGGGTTTCATGACAACATTTGTCGTTCCGTTTTCTTATTTTTGCGTTCTTGCATTGCTACTCTCTTGAAACAAAAAAGAAGAAGACTCTTGAAATTTATTTTTTTAATAAATATCGATGGGATTTAAGAAACAGGATTTTTATCATATGTTGGATGGTTTTTGGTTCTTCTTATGTTGATTTCCAAGTAGGTGCTTAGATGTTCTCGGTCAGATATTTGTTCTTGATGATGTTTTCTCTCTCTTCGGCAATAAACACTTTTGTCATACAGTTTCTTGTCCAAAATTAGCTGATGATATGTTTCGAAGTTGACTACAAAGTGTCAGAAGAAATTTGAAAGATATAATGAACTGCTCTGGCATATGTTGAATAGTTATATTTTCTCATTACGTTGCCCGACTCTCATCTTTTCGTACTGTATATGCTGATTCTGAAAACATTTTCTGTCTGTTGTAGATCATTTTGCTCAATTCCTTTGTCGTAATGCTTTACCATGGTATGCCATATCCTATAGTTTGCTTTTCTTTTAATAAATAAATTCTCCTTTTCTTTAAAATTATCAAAATCTGGTCTTCTAGTTTCTTCTCCTTTAAGTCTAATACTCTGATCCTCTCCTTTCAGTTCTCACAGATGTCATCTATTGTCTAATATTGGTTTATAAGGAACTTTGTTTCTTCTAGAAAAAAACTGTTTACCTTAGTTGCCAAATTTTTCTTAGATGTTGATTACCAATTTTGGTGGGAGACATAGTGGATGGAGTTGAATGCATTCTTTATAGCTTAATCCTATAATAAAGTTTTATAAGGTGTATTTTGAATAGCCCATGTTGTGGCTTATATAATGCTTGGTTAATTTAAACTCATGTACTTATCTTCATAAGGTCCATATTGCGGGTTTTCTTTTCAACCAATTTGCAAGATTGTTATCATAATTATTATGCAATTGTTTTTATACAGCCTATGTCAAGGACTTTCAGACTATTATGAACTCCCATTATGTATTTATGATCTTATGGCTATTTTTTGGTTTTATTAAATCATAATGTGCATTTGAATGGCTAAAGCAGTGGTTTACATATCTTTTGGTCAAACCTGTCATGTACTTGCATTTCTACAGCTCATGTTGTGGCATTTCTTAGAAATTGTTATGAATGATTGGTATATATTTTGTTCCTTTGGCCTATGTCATGGCCAATATATGGCTTGATTAGTTTAAATTTGTTATATACTTGTGCATACTTGGTCCATGTCATTCCTTGTAAATGGCTTGGTTAAAAGTGACATATACGTGTATTCATATAGCCCGATTTTTGGCTTTTCTTATAAAATCATTATGAAGGATTATATGGAATTGTTATATATTTGTAGTCATATGGCTCATTTTGTGGCTTATATAAGAGTTGTTATGAAGAATTTTAATATATTTGTGTTTATATAGCCCATGTTGAGGCTTCTTGTTCTAGATTATTGTGCAGGATCATCATCTCCTTGTGTTCCTTTTTTTCGTATTTTACCTTTCTTTTAAACCATTATGTGGAATTATTGGCCAATGTCACGGCATGTAAATGTTTGGTTAAATTGTTAATATTTGTATAGCCCGTGTTGTGTCTTTTCTTATAAATCCTTCTGAAGAATTACAAGTCAGTGGATTTTTTGATATCATCATGTTGAACTGTAGTATATTTGCTCTCACATGGCCCATGTCGTGGTTTATATATAATATGATTAAAGTTGTTATGTACTTGTATTTTTGCAACCCATGTTATGGTTTTCTTATGAATTGGTATGAAAAATCGTTATGTACTTTTGTTGATATAGGCCATGTCGAGGCTTCTTGTTTTGGATTATTGTGCAAAACCATTAATTATTTGTGTGATTTATCTCATGTTTTGGCTTTTCTTTTAAACCATTATGTTGAATTATTTACCTATGTTGGGGCTTGTAAATATTTTGGTTAAATTTGTTAATATGTGTAGAGCCCATGTTGTGGCTTTGCTTATAAATATCTCTGAAGAATGATAAGTTTGTGGTTTTTTATATAATTATGTGGAATTGTTATGTATGCTTTCACATGGCCCATGTTGTGGCTTATATATAATATGTTTAAACTTGTTATGTACTTGTATTTTTGCAGCTCGTGATGTCATTTTCTTGTAAGTTGTTGTGAAGAATTGTCATTTACTTGTGTTCATATAACCCATCTTTTGTTTTGGATTATTGTCTAGGACCATTATTTACTTGTGTTTCCTTTTCTTGTGTTTTGGCTTTTCTCTTACATCGTTATGTGGAATTATTTGCCCATGTCGTGGCTTGTAGATGTTGGGTTAAATTTTTTATCTGTAGAGTCCATGCCATGGCTTTTCTTATAACTCATTGTGAAGGATTATTTGTCAATGGGTTTTTTAATATAATTGGTATATATTTGCTTGCACATGGTCCATGTCATAGCTTATATATATTTTGACAAACCTTGTTATATACATATTTTTGTTGCCCATATTACGGTTTTCCTTATAAATTGTCATGAAGAATTTTTATATGCTTGGGTTTGTAGGGCCGATGTCGAGGCTTCTTGTTTTGAATTATTGTGTAGGTCTATTATTTACTTGTGTTACCTTTTATCATGTTTGGGCATTTCTTTAAATTGTTATGCGGAATTATTGGCCCTTGTCATGCCTTATCAACGTTTTGGTTAGTTAATATTTGTATAATCCATGCATGGCTTTTTTTATAGATTGTGGTAAAGTATTAGACATCGCTGGTTTTTTGTATCATGTCATGGAATTGTTAGATTGTTGCTCTCATATGGCCCATGTCGTGGCTTATATTCATTTTGGTTAAATGTAGCCTAAATCATGGTTCTTCTTATAAATTATCACGAAGAATTTTATACTTGTGTTCATACAGCCCATGTCAAGCCTTCTTGTTTTGGGTTATCGTGCAGGACTATTACTTGTGTTCCATTTTCTGACTTTTTGGCTTTTATTTTATAGCCTATTATTTGGAACTATTGGCATATGTTGTGGATCATAAATGTTTTAGGTAAACCTGGTAATATTTATATAGCCCATGTCATGGCTCTTCTTACAAATCATTAGGAGGGGGGATTTTTTTGAATTTATTATACTATACTGTTATATACATGCTTTCACGTGGCCCATGTTGTGGCTTATATGTAATTTGGTTAAACTTGTTATGTAATACTTTCTAGACCATATTATGTTTTTCTTAGAATTTGTTATGAGGAATTATTATGTACTTGTGTTCATATAGCCCATGTCGAGGCTTATATATAATTTGACTAAACTTGTTATATACTTGATTTTTATAGCCATATTGCTGTTTTTTTAATAAATTGTTATGTAGAATTGTTTAGTACTTGTTTTATACAAGCCACGTCGAGGCTTCTGTTTTGGATTATTGTGCAGGGCTGATGTCTACTTGTGTTTTTCATCCTGGTTTTCGCTTTTTCTTTAAACCATTATGTGGATATATTGGCCCATCTTGTAGCTTGTAAATTTTTGGTTAAAAAATGTTAATATTGTATAGCCTATGTCGCGGCTTTCCTTATAAATCATTTTGAAGAATTATACGTGGAAGTTTTATATCATTATATGGAACTATTATATACTTACTTTCATATGGCCCATGTCGTGGCTTATCTATAATTTGGTTAGACTTGTTATCTACTTGCAGTTTTGTAGCCTATATCGTGGTTTATCTTATAAATTGTCGTGAAGAATTGTTATATACTTGTGTTCATATAGCCCATGTTAAGGCTTCTTGTTTCGATTATTGTGCAGGACCGTTGTTTACTTGTGTTCATAAATTGTCATGAAGAATTGTTATATACTTGTGTTCATAAAGCCGATGTTGAGGCTTCTTGTTTTGAATTATTGTGCAAGTCATTAATTACTTGTGACTCTTCCCATATTTTGGCACTTCTTTAAACCATTATGTGGAAACAATTGACCCATCAGCTTATATATGTCCTGGTTAAACTTGTTAATTTTGTATAGCCCTTGTTGTGGCTTTTCTTATAGATTATTGTAAAGTGTTAGACATCAGTGGATTTTTTGTTTCATTTGGTGGAATTGTTATTGCTTGCTTTCATATGGCCTATGTCGTGCCTGATATTTAATTTGGTTAAATGTAGCCCATATTATGGTTTTTATTATAAATTGTCTTGAAGAATTGCTATGTGCTTGTGTTCATATAGGCCATGTTGAGGTTTCTTATTTTGGATTATTATGCAGGGCCATTACTTGTCTTCCATTTCTGGTGTTTTATCTTTTACTTTATAAACTATTATGTGGAATTATTGGCCCATGTTGTGGCTTGTAAATGTTTTGTTAAACTTGGTAATATTTGTGTAGCCCATATCATGGGATTTTCAATAAATCAATTTGAAGGTTTATATGTTAGTGGATATTGTAATTTGTTATGTTATACTGTTATATACTTGCTTTAGCATAGCCCATGTCATGGCTTATATATAATTTGGTTAAACCTGTTATTGCTTTCGAACCAATATTATGGCTTCAACATGGCCCATGTCATGGCTTGTATGTAATATGGTTAAACTTGTTATATACTCGTATTTTTATAGCCCATGTTATGGTTTTTTTATAAATTGTTGTGAAGGGTCTGTTATATACATGTGTTCATATAGGCCATGGCAGGGCATCTTGCTTTGGATTATTATGCAGGCCCATTATTTACTTGTTTTACGTTTTCCCATGTTTTGGATTCTCTTTAAATTGTCATGTGAAATTATTGGCCCATGTTATGGCTTGTAGATGTTTTGGTTAACTTTGCTAATTTTGTATGGCCCATATCGTGGCTTTTGTTATAAATCCTTGTGAAGGATTATATGTTTGTGGAATTTTTTATATCATTATGTGGAATTGTTATATACTTTCTTTCACATGGCCCATGTCATGGCTTATATATACAAGTTGCCTAAACTTGTTATGTACGTATTTTTTATTGAGCATATTGTTGTTTTCTTATCAACCATCTTGAAGAATTCTTATATGCTTGTGTTTGTAGAGCCCATGTCGAGACTTTTTGTTTTGAATGAATGTATAGGTCCAACATTTATTTGTGTTACTTTTTTCCGTGTTTTGGCATTGATTTATACCGTTATATGGAACTATTGGCCCATGTCGTGGCTTATAAATGTTTTGGTTAAACTTATAAATGTCATGGCTTTTCTTGCAGATAATTGTAAAGTATTCAGACGTCAGTGGATTTTTTGTATCATTTTGTGGAATTGTTATATACTTGCTCTCATATGGCCCATGTCATGGCTTATATTTAATTCGGTTAAATGTAGCCCATATTCTGGTTTTCTTATAAATTGTCATGAAGAATTGTGATTACTTTTGCTCATACGGCCCTTGTTGAGGCTTCTTGTTTTGGATTATCGTGCAGGTCCATTACTTGTGTTCCATTTTTCATGTTTGGCTTTTATTTGTAACCTATTATGTGGAATTATCGGTTCATGTCATGGCTTGTAAATGTTTTGGCTAAACTTGGTGATATTTGTATAGTCCATGTCGTGGCACTTTTGCAAATAATTGTGAAGGTTTGTGTGTCAATGGTATTTTTTTTAACTTATTTTGTTATGCTGATATATGCTTGCTTTCACATGGCCTATGTTGTGGCCTATATATAATTTGGTTAAGCTTGTTATGTAATACTTTCTAGCCCATATTATAGTTTTCTTAGAAATTGGTAGAGGAATTATTATATACTTGCGTTCATATAGCCCATGTTGAGGCTTATATATAATTTGATTGAAGCTATTATATGCGTGATTTTTATAGCCATATTGTGGTTTTCTTATAAATTGTTATGTAGAATTGTTAAGTACTTGTTTTATATAGCCCATGTCGAGGCTTCTTGTTTTGGATTATTGTGCAGGGCTGATATCTACTTGTGTGCCTTCATCTTATGGCTTGTAAATATTTGGTTAAACTTGTTAATATTTGTATAGCCCATGTTGTGTCTTTCTTGTAAATCATTTGGAAGAATTATGTGTCAGTTGAAGTTTTTGCATCGTTACACGGAATTGTTATATACTTGCTTTAACATAGCCCATGTCGTGGGTTATATATTTATTTGGCTAAACTTATTATGTACATATTTTTAGAAAGAGTCAAAGGATGCTACGGTTGATCCAATCGTAGTAATTCATATTAAGGAATCAAATAATGAAAAAGAGTCTTATGCTGAAGTTGTCTGAGATAGGGATATTTCTTTTAGAGATTTAGTCAACCATGAGAATAGAGAGTTGACTAAGTTTGAATTTGCTTCGGAGATAAGAATAAGAAGATATGTTTGGTGTGGATGATTCATATTGTGCCTTAATATTTGATAAGATTTTTGATTGTCAATTAATTTTGAAGCTACTCAAAAGTTTGAATAGATAGAAGACTATATGCATGAAATTTGATTTCATATGTGGGAGATATCTATATGCAGATATATAGAGCTATTTAACTAAAGGCATGTAGCTATAGTCAAAATTTGTTATCAATTTTACTTATTTGCAAGTAATGGCAGATGCTTTGGTGAGTGGTGGTTGCAATTGGCAATTTGATGTTCGTTGGCATAAGCTGGATGTTTGTGAAATCTTGGCATAGTGATAGTTGAGCCAATGTTGAGGGGAAGTTTTGGAGGATATCATTGATTTTGACATATGTATCAAAAGGGGATGAGTTAATAAAGAGTTATTATTTGAGTCGATAAAAAGACTTATTGTTTGTTAAGTTGTTGCATGCTGCTGTTAATGCTGTAATAATTGTTAGAAAATCGGGTAGGATGCATGTATAGATTTCAAAAATCTTTACAAGAGCTGCAGAAAACAATCGGCTTAAACTCTTTAACCTCATATGCATTAGATCTTATCTAATTCTACCCAAGCCCAGAAGTAAAGACATACATATAATCTGAAAATAAAATAAATATGAGATCAAATCTCAATACGCGGGTAGAAATTCACCACTATCGATTGGAGATGTCTGATCGGAGCATCGAGATCACCGGTGTGCTAGCACCTTGCGGATCTCGCTCTTCAGCCTTGGATCTGCATCTCTTCTTCTAGATCTTGAAGAAGATGATCGCTGCGTGAACTCCTTCATGCAGATCCGATGGGATCTGAACCAAATCACCAAGAAAGAAAGAATTTTTTTTCTTCTCTTCTTCTCTCTCTTTTTCTCTCTTAGATCTGATAACCATCAGATCTTGGTGTAGAGGTGAAGGAAGAAAGAAAGAAGGCGTTCCCTTGATCTTGCCAAAAATGGAGGAAGGCGCCACCCTTCTTTCAATAATTTCACACACACATTAGGAGATAATGAGGAGATAATGAAGAGACAATGAGGAGATAATTTAGCCAACTCATTGACTTAATCCAATCTTCTTGGGCTCATAATTAGGCGTCCAATTAAATTCAAATGGATTTAGGTTATGTTCAAGATAATGGACTTGATTCAATTGATGACCCTCGAAAGATAGAATTGAAAATGTTCCAATCCATCGAAAAGAGTTTCGATGATATTGTAATGGAGATCATAATATATCTCACTACCTAATAGAATAGAACCTATGGGATCACACATTAAGAGATTTAATCTTGAATTTGCCAATTGGGCTTATGAAGTTCTAATTAGGTTAGGCTTTATGGAAATCCTATTGAGTTTAAGAGAACCATGCTAGCACATGGTTAAACTTAATTCTTCTCGGGACTTCAATTAGATTAAGTCCATTATCTTGAACCTAACCTAAATCCATTTGGATTTAATTGGGCACCTAATTGTGAGTTCAAGAGGATTAGATTAAGTCAATGAGTTGGCTAAATTATCTCCTCATTATCTCTTCATTATCTCCTTATTATCTCCTAATGTGTGTGTGGAATTATTGAAAGAATGGTGGCGCCTTCCTCTATTTTTGGCAGGATCAAAGGGACGTCTCCTTTCTTCTTCCTTCACCTCTACGCCAAGATCTGATGGTAATCAGATCTAAGAGAGAAAAAGAGAGAGAAGAAGAAAAGTTCTTCTTTCCTTCTTGGTGATTTGGTTCAGATCCCGTCAGATCTGCGCGACGGAGTTCGCGCAGCGATCTTCTTCAAGATCTAGAAGAAGAGATGCAGATCCAAGGCTGAAGAGCGAGATCTGCAAGGTGTTAGCACACCGGTGATCTCGATGCTTCGATCAGACATCTCCGTGTGGATACCAGCAGAGGCCGGACGCGTGCGCGGTTACGATCGGAATCCCGGACATCCACAGAATCCGAAGGTATGGAGATTTGATCTTCAATTTATTTACTGACGATTGTTTCTTTTCAGATTTCAGATCAAGGTAACATGTTCGTGTCAAGATCCTAAGTATGGTTTTCAAATCAGATCTGATACGTGAAATAAATTAAAATACTTTAATTTATTTATTTTCGTTGCATAAAGTTTTAGAAAAAATTTAAACTACACGTACGAAGTCATAGTGCATTCTAACAATAATAGCACTGGAAATTGTGGCATTCACAAATCTATGAATATAGATTTTGCAATGAGAGGGAGTATCGATGGTTTGAGTTTTAGTTTAGTGCTAGTCCAAGGCTGGGTACAAGTTTTTGTCTTTTAGTGGGATTATGATGTTTTTGTTTTGTAGCGGGAGAGAGTGGTTTTATAAAGAGAGGGAGTAACGTGAAGAGTAGTAGAGGGAGATTTTGTGAAGCATCATTGTGTGCGAGAGTGAGAGAGGCATCTTCAAAAGACTTGAGGCTTCTTGTAATAGGAGTTAAACTTATTATTTCGACTTTTTTTTTGGAATAGATTTGATTTCTTTTCTATTTTTTTTCTTTCTACTACTGTTGCTTGATTTAATTTGGGTTTGTGCTAGATCCTGGGCTGATATGTTTGATTTACATTGGGTAGTATGCCATTTTACATATTTGTTTTCCACTTTCATGTGAAAGACATTAGTTAATATATAAAGGTTCTTGTGGTATGTAATATTATACATGTTAACAATTGATGTTCAAAATGAACATTGGTGGTTCTTTGGATTCTATGCTATCTTCCTAAACAAAGTAATATTAGATCTCGTGTGTTATTTATTCATCGTTTGTCTCTAACGCCCGCCACAGTTTTATAAAAGTATTAAATCTCATGTGTTATCCCTTCTTACTTCTCTTTTACAGCCTCCACAGTGTTATCAAAGTATTTTGGATTTTTTTCATGATAACCTTTTTGACTAAGCAAACTATCCTTTTGTCTTGTTTGGATTTTTTACCCCTTGAGCCGGGACCATGAAGAGCGACACCTTTCTTTCTATTCTGCGAATCCGGTCCACCTCAGTCTTTCATGGGCCTCTCTCAACCTACTCCCTGTTCCTTATCCCGTCCAGATTCAATGACCGCAACCCAGTCTAGGAATTCCGTGTTGACTGTTCTCCAACCTGCTGGGTAGTTGCCTGTTTGGTACTAGTTAGCTCAATTCCCGTCCACGTTGCTACAGGGTGCCCATGCCTGCAAGTTGTGTTGACCAGTTTATCACCTGGATCTTGCTTTATATTTTTGTGGTGAATTTTCTTAGTAATATTTTTTCAAAAAATTCTTAGTAGTATGCCTTCAGACCGTTTGATCTGCTGGGCTGTGTTTGCAGCCCAGGTTTGATGGAGGTGATCACCACACTTGTGATTAGGTAGAATTCAAACGGTGTGGTATGATGTCTGAACAAATTGTTTAAATTTAATCTATAATATCTAGCTATTTTTAAGAATCTGTGAGGGGAAAGGCCATTATTATTTCTTTCTTATCCATTAGAGAACTTCAAATTTTCACTGTGATTATCAATTTTTCAACTTTTATTGTTTAAATGATTAAATAATATTTTCAAAACTCTATCATTGACAATTGTCATATAATTAATATGTTATTTTTATTTTTTGTATGTATACCATCCTAAATATTCAAATTTACATGAATACCATCTTAAAATTAATATTTGTATGTACATACCTTCATAAAACTCCTTTGCATAACAATATTGCTAATGCTGTTAGCTAAAAACATTTTTTTAAAAATAATTTATTGCTGAAATGGTAAGGTTAATGGGTTTGTCCACTTGACCTGTCATCCTCTGCTTTGCTCGCAAATTGCATGCACTGTTTCTCATGCGATTTCCAGCATGCCTAATTCTCTAAAAAGCTTAATCTCTCTCAACCCTTGCCTCAATTTTTGACCACTGCTTTCATTGCCAATCCCCTCTTTATTATATCTCATTGCCATTTCCTTCCATGACCGGATGGCTCTTGAAGCTGCTGTCAACAACGTCGAGCACCTTTTCTCAACTCCTTCTATATGATTGGTGTACCTTTTCTCATCATCACTCCCAAGGATGACAATCTGACTCTCACTCTCTTTCTTTATCAAAGATTTCTTAGCACCGAATTCATATTCTCTTTGATCACTGCTTCTAACAATAACCAGTTGGACTCCCGCTCTGTCCTTTGCGTGAGATTTTCTCAACAGCAGATTCATCCTCACATTTTCACTCCCAAGGATGACCAGTTGGACCCTCCTTCCATTGGACAATGCCGAGCACTATGTCGGAGTTTTTAATGCCGAGCCCCTTGCCAGAGTTTCCATCATCGAGCACTTTGTCGGATCTTCATTCAATTAGGGAAGACTAGCTTGGCTCTCCTTGGCCTCCCACCTCATTGCTTGGTCTCTCTGTGGTCTTTGCCTGGCTTTCCAGTGAGCACTCCTTGCTCAACATCGACTATGAGGCTAAGCTATGTCGTGTCTGCGGCCTAACCTTCTTTTGGAGGAATATTAGTGGTGCCATTCTCCTCGTTGACATTGCTTCGTTTGGAACTTTGGCCACCCAACTTGGTAGGCTCCATTTTTCTGGCATTCATCGCACTCAAGAACATCAAGCTCCTTCATATCCATAGTATAACATCTTTGGTATCAACCATGCTATTTTATGTATATGGATATTCTATATCATCCCGATCAATGTACGCTTTCTTTATTTAATTCCTATATATGAACTTCAGTTTGTACTTTATTCCTTAAATTAATCTGTACACTTTTTATAGATAACTATTTTCTCATAATATCTAAATATGAAATAGCTCAATATATGGTTAGTTAAATTTCTAAAATTCTTGTCAAAAATATTCTAAGATTGAAAAAATAATGAGAATAAGGAGAAATGGTAGAATTGAAATTGTTGAATGTCACGTTTGTTTCGAGTTTCGGTTGTTATATGTCATAATTTGATTGGTGTTTTGCTTAGAATGTGCTGAAATATTCTATTTATTTCATCTCTGTATTTTGGTGGTCATGATCATATGAATTGGTAAAAGCACTATCTTCCTTTTCTTTCATTTTTATTGTGTAGTTTTGATTGGTAAGCTCTCTTTCTTATTTCATGCATCATGAATATTTGCTTATTCCGTTCAGGCTTGTTAAAATGGAGCAATCACTTTCCAAATTAAAGGTACAATTTGGAGTTTTACAAGAATAAAGTATTATTGTAGGTTTGCTAATGTTGATCACTACTGTTATCATGACCTATATGATGATATTTTGCACACCTTCAATTGAAGCTTGAAGAGACCATAAATATTTTGTCTATGGTTAGACATTTATCACTTAGGTCTTATATGATTCTAGATAGATCATAAATTAATGAGTTTATTTGAGGAGTACAAAGATTTGAAGGAGTGCTTCTTATTTGTCACAAACTAGGTTAATGATATATAACTTTCCCAATCAACACTAGGCAACCAAGGCCAAATTGAAATATGTAGACTTGTTGCAACTACAATAGAAAAGGTTCGAGTGGATGACTAAAGGGAGAACCAAAGGCGGAATGAAAGTGAGCTTCTAGCTGCAATAGGGATTGATA
Organism: Elaeis oleifera; assembly: GCA_000441515.1. Classification (NCBI taxonomy): domain Eukaryota; kingdom Viridiplantae; phylum Streptophyta; class Magnoliopsida; order Arecales; family Arecaceae; genus Elaeis; species Elaeis oleifera. Next base: position 290,659 of record KE505091.1, read on the forward strand.
TCTTAGGTATTGCTATTGAGAATAATGACTATAATGGAGTAAATGATGAAATTATGTTTCAAAAGGAACAAGAATCAATAGGCAAGCTAGAAGAAAAATATAATGAGTAAATGTACACATGAAGTATTTGTAGCACTAAAAGAGAAAAATAAATGAAGATCGATAGGCAAGCTAGAAGAATGGGCCATCTTGAAAACCATTTTTTTTGTTAATTAAAAATGTGTGCACAACAGAGTATCCCACCCATTAACAAAGTACATTTTATTATTCCTTACCCAAAAAAGTGCATTTTATTATTAAATTATTCCTTTCTTTTTTGGGTACATAAATTATTCTTTTTGAATGTTGTAAAGAATTTCCTGATCCAACATTTTGATTAAGCACCCTTCAAGGTTTGAAACTGAAAGGCATCAGAATTTCCCTAGTTTCTTCTGTAAGGCTTCTCTAGAACCCTTGGATCATCTCATCTATGGGTGCCACTTTGCTTCAAGAATTTGGAACCCCATCTTCAGAGCATTAAGACTAACACCACAGGTCCACTAGTTCCTGGCTCAAGTGGAGAAATCATCACAATAAGCACTTCAACAACTGCAATATGCCGGTCATTCCTCTTAACCAGTCTATTTGGATTAAACAAAGAAAAAAAAAAAGAGGAGAATTCTTCTTAGGAAAACATTGGCAGCAATATGGTTCTCAAGACCTCTCCGTATCTTTTGGCTTCATGGAAGGAGGTGTCTCAATAATGTGTGGGGTGCCATGATAAGCTTTCATGACGAGGAGCCAATGAGCTGTCATTCGCTGGTGAAAACATGGCTGAAGGTCACCGATGGAGGACCTGGTCACGCTTTCGGCAAACTTGACCGGCCATGTGTGTTTGAGAATATTCCTAGGAATAAGTCATTGTTCTGCTCTGGAATTCTACGTGTTCAGACTGGCCAGGTTAACTGAAGACGCTTCCTAACAGAAGTTATAATTTGTAGCTTGAATGATGACGTCATGTTATTATCATGGTTTACATGATAATAGCTATTGATTGTTATAGAAGACATTAACAACCATTATTTATCTCCTTTTTTTGCATATTAGAATAATTAATATTAATATAAATTTATTATAACAACTGTTGTAGTAATATTATAATAGATAATAATGGTATTATTGTGCAGATCACTATTTATTTTATAAAATTTTGTTTAAAGATTACAGGCTTCTTTATGAATGAAAATTTAGAGTGTGATAGCACTAAATAATACATTATAACAGCCATTATTATTTTCTGAAGACAAAGAAGGGGAGACTAATCCGGCCGTTGTCTTAGATATCGGATGAGATCAGAGCCGTCCATATTCTGTTGCTTGCGGGATGTCTGTGACGCCCCGTCTATAAGGAGGCCTAGACTGGGTCACTTCTTCTTTGTCCTTCCGCTTCCACTTACTCTCATTACGCGAGGAGAGGCTGGAGGAGAGAGGCATGCCGCACAACCAAGGTCGAGAACTCACCATCGCCACACGCCTCGCGGTGGCCTTCGCGATCTCGTCTCCATCTTATCCATCGCCACTGTTGGATTCATGCTCGCAGATCCGCCGCCCGGCGACCTCGATCTGAGGTCGGCGGCGTCCGTTCTTTTCAGTCTTCTCGCCTTCACTGCCGGTATGCTGCTTTGTACGGCGCCCTCGCCGGCATCCGTATGCCGCTGCTCTACGTGGAATTCCTGACGTTGGTGGCCTTCTCGTCGTCGTTAGCCGTTCTGATTCTCTACCCATTCCCTGCTGGCCGCGCTTCGCGGGCACTTCCGGCAGCCATCGACGTCGTCCAGGATGCGGTCGCGGGTTGTCCGGTGCCTTCCTTCGTGAATAATATATTCTTTCCTCTGTTCTGGAGGAAAAAGTTAGTAGGCCTGGGTGCCTCTAAGGGCCTTGTATCTGTTTTATTTTAGTTTGCTTTTGGTTCTGTGATCAATGTTCTTCTTCTTCTTGGGGTTTACGGTAGGTAGAATTGAAGTGATTGATTTTCTGTGACGAGATCTACTCTTCTCCTTCAAGAGGAAACACACAAAGCCCTCCGATTTGACTTTGATCACATGGTTACTGACGATCATGGCAGTAGCACAGTTTGTCTTCCTTAGAAAATCATCAGATAATTCCACCAAGAAAGAAAGAAAAAAAAAAAAATCATCAGATAAAGCACCCGTGCAAGGCCCAAATGAGACAAGAAAAGGGAATTGTTCGAAACTCTTAGCTGTAGTTATCTGTTTCTTTTTAAGCAATGGATATGGGATGCTATTCATTGGGTTTATTTTTTTTTTTTTTTTTCCTTTTTCTTTCTTTTGTTTCAAGCAAGAGTAAAGAACGTTCTCTGAAAGAATCTCTCGACAATACAGAGTCAGATTTCAGATCACGATGATGCAGAAGCCACATCGACAGATAATTGTTCCCCTGGATGGAATTCTACTTGGAATAGTAGATGAATTGTGATAGATATGCCTTGTTAAGGTGCTATGCAAGTAAAATTTGTCAAATCTAGCTTCGTCAGGATTAAAGTAAATAAAAGTCACTGCATAAGCTGGTAACATCCTCCTCCAATTTCATCTGCTTAATCTTACGGGGCAATCGAGAACAATTAACCGATTGCACTAGAACACATGATTTTATCAAAGCATCTGGAATTCTAATCATATCATCCTTGCAATCTTTGCCTTGATCGTCTTACTTGGGTTGATCTATCAATTTGTGGGTCGATGCAGCTGTTTTATTATTTTGCGAACTTTTTTTTCTCCTTACATATTCTCTCTTTCATCTTATATGATAGCCATTGCTGCTGTCAAACGGGTGCCAGTCCTTGACGATAAAGTGTCCGTACCAATGGATGTCGTGTTGCTACCCGGGTCTATTTCCTCTCCAAGTCCGCGGCAATCAAACAAGTTTATTCCGCGGGCGGTTCCAGCTGACCAAAGGCCAATGCGGCACTCTTACCAAAAGAAAGAAAAGGCCAATACGGCACCTCCAGTCTCCGTTGCTTCTGTGGACTCTGAGGCGAAACGAAGGCAAGCGTCGCGGTACAGGATTAAAAACGCTGGTGCGTGGTGGAAGTAGGTTACACGTCATGGACCCATTTTAAACATATTTACCTTGACTTGTTTGGTTGATCATGCAATGTTTTTCCGTACTAAATATATTATTTTTTTTAAAAAAAGTTAATGTTTTGATAGATGATAGTTGAAAAATATTTTTATATATTTGATTCATCATGCAATGATATGTCCTAGAATAATTTTTGTTTGATTGAGCATTTATTTTCTAAAAAATTATATAAATATTTATTATACTTTCGACAAAGGAAAAAGTGTTACTTTCATTCTATTTAAAAATTTAACGATATATTTCAAACAAAAAATCTTAATTTTCAATCGTTGGAGATTATATATATAATTTTCTTATTATCATGTGAAGGCTAGCGTTCTATCTTTCTCCTTTAAAGATTCTTATCTTCATTTTCTTTTGTTATATTTTATCCTTTTATTTCACACAACCAAACAAGTTCTTAATGAGAGATAAAGCGGAAATATATCGTTATGTTGTACCAAGATTCTCTCTCTCATTTTCTAGAAGGATGCGGTCGGTAATTGCTGGGTGTTTATATATTAATTTGATGATTATGATAAAATGGGAATCCACGTACCTTCAATTGAGAAACCAAATTACTTGGAGAGAACCTTTTCCCTCAAATTAAAATTGAGAAATCGGATTGGTTTTTTAACTAGTAAGAGTGGAATTTTATTGCAGGATACGGCATCTTCCATGGTTCACTCAACCCATTTTGACTAACCATGAAAGACCCAGCATCATGCTCCATGATGCATGTTGACGTCCGACATTGCTTATAAACTAAGAAAAGCTCTCATTACATTTAAAACTGTCAAAGAAGACCACCTCGTTGACACGTGGAGAACAAGCCTGTCATCGTCCAATGTGGGTCTATGGCCTGCTTGTCAAAATTCAACAGGCGTCTAGAAGTGCCATGGCACAAGCAGCTACACGATGGGAAGGTGATAGATTAGCAAGTTGATAAAAGGGACGGTTGGACCAAGTAATTTGAGATGGAGCCTATCTTCGCTAGACTTTGGGGTTAGGTGTTTCTAGAAGAGGGCTATTCTTGTAACAAAGCTCATTGTCTATCAACTCTTATGTCGAAGTAAAGAAGCTACATTGTAGGGTTCTCTATATTACCGTGCAATGTCAAGTATGATACAGAAATTTTGTATTAAAAAGAATCGTAAAATGGTCTTGGAACTCTATTGCTAGAAGAGTGACAGGAAAGTTGATGAAATATATGTAATCATTTGCTGATATCGAGCACCGTTTGATCTAGCCATCCTTCATGGCTTTTTCTTTGGTAAAAAGATAAATCTTTCATTTAAAGCAAGAAATGTGGCAATATAGGTACAAAAGAGGCCTGCAACACATGAACCAAAGTACAGGCCGAAGAAATCAGTGATGAATTACATGATGGAATGTAAAAAGGAGGTGTTAAGAAATAGTTTTGACTAAAACCTATACAGAACAGCAAGTATGACAATATAATAAAGAAGAGAAGCTGTGTAGATGTATGAATAGAAAAAAATCTTTACCAAACGCAAAACACGACTGAAACGAAGCAATCTCATCTTCAAAGGACTCAAAAATCCGTTGCTGTGTAGAGCAGGAGTTGCTCAATTCTTGAAGCTTTGTATTATAGTAGAACAACCATTGCAGAGCATGAAATAGCGTATCAAAATCAAGCAAACAAACCCACTGAGTGAAAAACCATATGATCTTAAAAGTTGTCAGCAAGCTCTTGGAGAAATAAATGGAACCCCTCATTGATAATGGCATAAGAAAGAACAACCAGTCCAAAGATGCTGACAAGTTGATTGAGGACAATAACTGAAGTAGTGTGATGCAACAATTGAAGAGGCCAAAAAAAATATGTAAGACAATAAGTGCAAAGCTAGCATCATGGCAATTAGACAGTATGAAACAAAGAGATCCACAACGTCATAGTATGTGGCATTAATAGTATCTTGCTGCAGTCATATGATACCTTTGGAATGATAACCCCTGATATGATAGAAGGATCACCAGAACCCCTCTACATCATAACACCAGTACTTGAACAGACACCGTCAATACTAGAAGCCAATCTGTGATGACGGAACAGCAAAGCCCGAACAGCAAAAGAATTATTAGGAATACAGAGAATAATTGTTTGATAAATCAGGCCTCGCAACAGTGTTCTGAGTTGAGATCTGTAACAGACATGAAAGAACCAATATATGAAGGGAACAAATAATGCCAGTGATAGCTGGATTTAAATATGATATAACCGCCATTCTGCATAGAAAATCAAACTATAAGAATAGAAATGACTCGTTGATACACCGAACGGTTTCTCCAAATGGATACTCGTTCTTCCGCTTGAAATGCTGGTAAGATCTTCTCAAGTCAAGCTCATCCCAAGAAGAGGAAAGAGTGTGCATATGCGATGAATAGAATCCACAAAAATCAGTGGTCATGATTGACTGCGTGCAAGATTACATTGGTGCAGTGTAGGAAATAATTTTTCTTCAATGACCACGTCCCTTAATCAAGGGTTTGAATGTTGACCGGTGTTTTTAACTTACCGACAACTTCGTAGGGTTGGGGTCATAGATATGCCCTCGCACGGTAAGGCTTTCCTCCCTACCTCAAAAGCGCGAAAAATCAATCAAAATGTCTCGCCCAAATCTTCAAATGATCTATCGGATTTTCTTCATTTGCATCAATCAAGATTTGTGGGATTGAAATATTTGATATCTCGTACTGAAAAGTGTACGATATGGAGAGAAACCGATATCGCGGGCCGATACGAAAACCTTGATTTGATCAAGCGAGCAAGGCCAATCATGTCAGTGCAAGTCGGATTCGAACTCAGAGACCAATGCGATTTAACTTGGGAACTCACTCGGTCCGATCCGATAAACTTACGGATCGGTGGATATCGAACAGGGGGAGCAGCGAGAACGGGAGACCAACGGTTTTCTAGGGTTCTGGCAGGGAGACGAGAGGTTTAACCCTCTCCTTCAATGGCGATCCGAGCCCTCTCCAGAGCGAAAATCCCCAATTTCTCTCCATCGATCCTCCGAATCCTCGCAAAACCCTCGCATCAATCCTCTCCTATTTTCCATCCCCAGGCCCCGATACGAGAAACCCATCCGAGCGAACCAATTTTCGAGCTCAGGCACCTCTACCACGACGGGAGGCCGCGAGGGCCCCTTTGGAGGGGAAGAAGCTGTTAGGAAAGGAGGCGCTTTTCGTGATCCTGGGTCTCAAGAGGGTTAAGGACGATGAGGAGAAGCTCGAGAAGTTCGTCAAGTCGCACGTGTTGAGGCTGCTCAAGATGGACAAGATCGCGGTTTCAATGAGCTACAACGGCAGGATGAGGTGGACTTGGCGCTCAAGGTACGATTTTTTGCTGGGAATTGGATTTTTTTCCGTTCTTGATCTGGATGTTTGTGATTTTTGATGGGTTTGAATGTATTTATGTTAGACAAAAGATGGAACATGAGTGGGAGTATAATGTTCAAGATTAGATTTTGCTACGAGATTTTGTGAAAGAATATGGGATTGTGATGAGATTATAATTTCTGAGGAGTTGGCCTTTTTTGGGCTTGATCATTCTATATTCTACAGCTCCAATAAATAAGTTCATCGGGTGTCAAGCTTTAGATAATTTGTATTGAAAAAAAAAATAAAGGAATTTTCATGACATGCTAGAGGCAAGAGAGAGGTTGAAATTGAAAGATTGGGAGGTAGGAGAAAGAAGAAGGAATGAGAAGGCATCATTTTAGATAGTCTTCTCTATAGCCCTGTTCCCAAACAGGGTCATTACGTGGTTTGTTGCGTTGGTTAGGAGAGGAAAACTCTGTTATTCTTCGCAGGAGAAGGTATTTACGGTTTGAAACTCCCTTGTGCTGTTTCCTGCGCAGCTGAATGTCTTCATGTTTGTCGAACATATATCCCAGCTTAGGATATGCTGCCTAAAATCCCTGTTTATGCTCTGATTTTCTTTAGTGTGTGGGCTTTTTTCATTCATGTTCTTTGTGAGTTTCATGGCAGATTCGATGGATTTAAGTTGCAGTAGGTTATTCTCACCGGTGATAAATTTCATCTAGTTTTCATATGAGCATTTTTAGTATATGTTGGTTCATAATCTTTTCCTTGTCCCAGCGTATTGTAACAAGATTAGAGGCCCATGCTGGTATGCCTAATTGTAGTTCATTGTGTTGAGAATCTCTATTTTTGGTCTATAAATGACTTGTTCTTTGAATTGCCTCTGCAGAATTCCTCGTTTTGAGTAGTTTTTAGCTTGTTCTTTGTTTTCCTTTCCAGATGTTCAGGATCATACAAAAGGAGGACTGGTATAAGCCAGATGTGTTTATGTACAAGGATTTGATTATCGTTTTGGCAAGGAGTAAAAGAATGGAAGAGGTCATGCAAGTGTGGGAGAGCATGAGGAAGGAGGAGCTTTCCCTGATTCACAGACATATGCTGAAGTTATCAGGGGATTCCTGAGACATGGATCACCAGCAGATGCAATGAATATCTATGAAGACATGAAGAACTCTCCTGAACCTCCAAAAGAATTGCCCTTCAGAATTTTGTTGAAGGGTCTTCTACCACACCCTCTGCTGAGGAATAAAGTGAAACAAGATTTTGAGGAGTTGTTCCCGGAAAGACATATCTATGATCCCCAGCAGAGATCTTTGGTATGAGCTGAGGTATGTTTGTTGTTTAATTCCTTTCTATTCTTCCTTCAGTTCTGTGCTCACGCACATTCGAACAGTTTTTAATGAAACTGAACTGTGTCGTTTCTTAGGTTGATTAGAGCACATTATTTTTTGTTACCTGACATTTTTATTTCAGAGCTCTAGAAATGTTTGAAGCAATATCATTTCCAGTGTATCCTAAGATCTGTATGGACTAACATATGTAGTATTTTTTTCTCTTGGAAATCAAGATAGAGTATTTCAGCTTCTTTTATCTGTAAGTATCAATAAGAGTGGTAGGAGGTTGCTACACTTTGTCAGCTATGCCTGATGGCCTTGCCTTTCTTAGCATCTTTTCCACATCATGGTCATGCATACCATGCAAGTTCCATCACCACATCTGATTTAAGTGGGCCCACCTGTGATCAGCCTATGACAAGTGCCATAAGCATGTCTTTGCAGTATTGCTCTAGTTTAACATGAAAGATGAGAGAAATGACCGAAAATTTAATGAGGATCTCTCGGTTAGCGAGATCCTTTCAACAATCAGCTGTAGCACTTCTGGGTGTGCTGGCATGCTTGGATGCTTCTCTGGTAAATGTTCTGAAATTTCAATAGGAGCCATAAGCATGTCTTTGCTGTATTGCTCTAGTTTAACATGAAAGATGAGAGAAATAACCGAAATTTAATGAGGATTTCTCGGTTAGCGAGATCCTTTCAACAATCAACTGTGGCACTTCCGGGTGTACTGGCATGCTCGGATGCTTCTCTGGTAAATGTTCTGAAATTTCAATAGTAAGGTCAGTTTAGTGTGGTAATGAAACCAAAAGAGGTTAGCAACTCTACCTCTAGATTTTTAGCTGACTTGGTACGGAAATCCCAGCAAGAATTGGTAGGAAATTGAACTGAATTCTTATGGAGCACAAAATCGTGCCATCTAGTTTGTTAAAGAATTCATGGCTTGTGATCACATTTGTGTGAGTTATATGTGAGTAATTTTTTGTCCTGTTTAGCAGCATAACCTTAATTTGGATTTTCATTCCAGCGACCGTGGCAGCAGAAGAAGAAGGGAAAACGTCATCTGATGCAGTGAAGAGGGTTCCATCAAAAAAATTCTGCAAATTATGTGCTAGCTCGCCCTCACCCTTCGATCCTTGATATCAGAAGCTACTTGCCTTCACATACCAGTTAGACATTTCTTTGTCGAGAAAGCTTCTTTTGCCTCCCCCATGTTGTGATCTAGACCATGTTGAGAAAACTTATTCAGTATCGATGCAGAAATTTTTCACCCATCCCTCGTTGAATATTAGTCTTCCGATACAATCATAGCATTTTTTTTTCCTCCCCCTAGTAGCATGCTCTTGGCGTAGCAGGCAGGATCTCGTTCTGTTTGGAGTAGATGTGCGGTGAGTGCTTTGTGAAGCAATGCTCATTATTCTAGTAGCATGCTTCGATATTTTTCATATATTTATAGGCGAAAGTTTTGTAATCATCTGGCTCAATACATCACACCATCAGTTTATATCATCATACGAGTACAAGTGTTAGTGAAGCAGTCCTGTCTTATCTGATCCTACGTTTTTCATGTTAATGGAACTCTGGCCCATGGAGTCCCCAATATTATGAGGGCACTGGAAATTGTACCTTGGCTGCCTTTTCTCACCTGAAAGTTTGGTCATATGGAGAACTTATCCCGGGCATCGGAGGTGGTTTGGCCGTATATATGTATTATTGGTGTATACCTGGTACCATTGATTGATAAATTTATATGGGCAAATCACCAAATATTTCTTTTAAATGGGAATTGTTGTTGAATAAATCATAAAATTTATGAATCACGAAGAAAGTTTGCTAATCTATCAATATTTAGAACTATGTCATTTCCTTATTAAACAATATCATGGATGCCTCTCAGCAAAGATCTGATAGAAACAGGCAGGTGATAGGGGATTTTTTTTAAAAAATAATATTTTTAATAAATATTTGAAATATGATGGTTCGGAATTATTTTCAAAACTATCGTTGCACTACCATCTCAACTGAAATCATGGATTGAGAGGTCATCTGATGTAGGCAAAAAAATTTGAAATTGTGGATTTAGCCTACGATTTCACTGGTGCCATGAGTTGAGCTCATGATTTTTTTTTATCGTTTTCTTTTTTTTTCCATGTGCGACCGTCCTTTATTTTTTTTCCCACTCTGCTCTTCCAAGAAGAGCGGACAAAAGCGCGTGGGCGGTCGCTGGTGCTCACGTGGAGCTAGAGCTGTCAAGATGGGTCGGTCTGCCCCGACTTGCCACAACCCGCCTCTAAACAGGGTCGGGTGGGTTGGCTTGTTTAACTAGTGGGTTGGAAAATTTAACTAGTGGGTTGGAATTTTTTCAACCCAATCCGATCCGTCATGGGCTGCGAATTAAATGGGCCAACTAGTCAAATTTTTAAAAAATTGTAAAACAGCAATACAAATAGACGAAATGTAGTACTACAAAAAAGAGAGAAAATATAGTACTAAAACAGCAAAATAAATAGAGGATGATAAGTATCCATATGTTATTTTATGGATAAAAAAATATAGTGATCAAACATAATGAAGTACTGGTAGATCGCGAAGTACAAAAATATGATTTGAAAGATATTTGAATAGTTTTAAGATTGATATACAGTAAAAATTTATAAATAATAATATAAAAGAAAAATATAGTACTAAAATAAAATGTGGTACTAAAAAAAAGACAGGCCAGCCCGCCTCGAACCCGTCATAACCCATAATCTAAATGAGGTGGATTATTTAATCTGCTTTTAAATGGGTTACTAAATATGAACTCAACTCGTCCCATTTACATGATGGGTGGGCCAACCCGATGCGTCCAACTCAAATTGATAGCTCTATGTGGAGCCGTGGGGCTCGAGTTCGTCGGGCCGAAGGAGGGAAGGAGAGGGAATGACGGTGGGCGGGGCTGCAGAGGGTGCGGGAGGTGGTCGCACAGGGTGCAGGAGGTGCCTGGGATCGGGGAGGTGAGGCGAGGAGGGTTGGTGCCGGAGCTGAGGGAGAGGAGGGGAATTGGTGGCACCGGAGCCGGGGGAGAGGAGGGATTTGGGTGGTCGCATGGAGCCGGATGTAGCACGGATGATGGGTGCGGTGCGGAGGTGGTGGAGAAGGGCCGCGACGGGGGCAGCGCGGACTGCCGCGACCTGGGCCTCACGCGACAGGAGGGGTGGTGGGGAGCAGCGGGAGGAAGGGAGGGAAGAGAAAAAAAGAAAAAAAAATATTTGGAGAGGAGAGGAAAAAAA